>JARFOD010085511.1:0-18747 GCA_031763545.1 Mopalia muscosa | reverse complement strand
GCAGTTTTTTGATATTGATTTTCGTTTTGAAGATATTTAGCAAATATTTTTTTAAGGGCAGATTTTTATTTTTTACAGATATTTTTATCAATTCTTCAAAAACTAACTGGAATTAAGAAAAACCCTATGGCGGTTTTTTATTTTAATTACAGGTCCACACGGACATGCAAGTTTGGAGAAAAAAATCTCAAACCATCGAAGAAAAATAAAAGTTACAAACAGTGGTCTGTTTTAAAAAAATATTTGACGTTTTTCTTTATTTTTGTCATTATAAAATAAAAAGAAATATAATATGGCATTATATTTAGAATCGTGAAATCCTCTGCTTTGTAAATATATATAATGTTAATATAACCATCCTTTGGAAATACCTGCAAAGGCCACGAAAAGATAAGAGTCGCATTTTTTACCCTTGACTAGCTGTAGAGTCCTTAAGTCCGAGTTACTCTGCATTACAACCATTAACAGATATATCGCATATGGGCACGATGGTTTGAGTGAAATAACATTAAGTATACGGCGTTAAATCATAATCAATGGACTATATAATTTCAAGATATAGTAGAGGTTGCTAATGACTAGAATAAAATAACAGACGTTAATCATTAATCACAAACTGATTACTTTTAGCCAATGGCGTGTGTGTAGACGAAAACGGAGGGACTGTTCCTGAAGGGGGAGAATATCGAGTCTGTGACGGTGTGTGCTGTGTGAAAATGTGTACCTGTGTAAACAGTGTGCCAGAATGTTCTTACACCATGTAAGTGAATTTCTGTGCTAAACGAAATAGTGTTTTATGAAGCCACGCTATATATGTAAATAAATAACTAAATATTTAATTCGTACGCTGATACTTCCCAATATAAAAAGATATCAAGCGTCGCCAACTTGTAGGACAAAACGGAAAGAATGTTTTGATTTTTGGAGACCTTGACTATTTGTAACTTTGCTACATTGATATTTAAAAACACTATGGCTAACTATGCTGAAATTCACACAAAAATGTGGATTTTACCGGCACTACTGCTAAAAGTTAAGTCTATAGTCATGGTGGAAGAGAGAAAGATGGCGACATAGTTTAAACGTAATTACGTCTTCTTTTTTTTTGCAAGGCTAATAAACGATTTCAAGGTTTATTTTGGCATGAAAATTGTGTCAGAAAGCTCAGTATATCAAATGCTATTGGCCATTAATAATTGAGCCAATAATTGCAGGCAAGTGTAAAAAAAACTTGAAATTACACAATTATGTGCACCCTTACTCACTCTTACAAATAAGGTTACATTGTATGATACAGACGGAAACTCTATATATACTTGCGCATACTTTTTGTTATGTTGACGATTCATTGTTAGAATGTTCACAACAGGAAGTTAAGCTCATTGACATTGGTTGCATTGAATAGTTGTTTAGAGGCAAGTTGTTACAAGGTGAGAAAACTGGCGTCTCCACTGATTTGAAGGATGGACCAAACGACTCTAAAAAAATACCACTCTATCTAAGCAAAACATCATTATTGTAATTTCCATTAAAAAAACCCATAGTCGGGTATACAGTGTTGAAGAATAAACCGACCATCAACTTTCTTGTGCCACGTGACGGTGTTACTAAATGGGTGTAATGTTATACTATTAATCTTATCTTTAAAAACTCAACCGCAAATTTCTTGGTCTATGGCGAGCTGGAGATCTATCCATTGTATATAAAGGTACGAGTCAGATTATTCACCTTCTGGATCAAACTTGTGCAAAGCAAAGAAAGTACAACTTTTCTACATTAATGTATGAATGTACATTTTCAAGCAAAAACTGAGTGCCTGAATTTTTAAATGGTTAAAACATCTTGAAGACATGCTGTGTGAGATTAAGAATGTATGACATTCTCAGTCTGTTAATAAGGTTGCTTGTTTACTAAAATATTTGGAACAAATTTACAGACACTATTCCGTACAATAATAAAAAACTTATATTGACAACTTGCCCAAAATGCACAATATATAGGTTGTGCAAAACAGACTTTCATGCAGCAAACTTCATGCTATTATTAGTCGAAATATTTAAGAAAATTTTAATAAAATTCAGGACATGAATTCATAGACTACCTATTGAAGTCGGGAGGTGGTCCAGAATTTCAAAAGTAGTCCGTGTCTGG
Organism: Mopalia muscosa; assembly: GCA_031763545.1. Taxonomy (NCBI): domain Eukaryota; kingdom Metazoa; phylum Mollusca; class Polyplacophora; order Chitonida; family Mopaliidae; genus Mopalia; species Mopalia muscosa. The sequence goes on along the minus strand of JARFOD010085511.1, from coordinate 16,596 downwards.
CAATGTGTGATACAGGTAGCATTGGAGACGCCCTACAAGTTTTACTCATTTACCCTACAACTCTAAAGAGGAGCTTAGTTATTTGGACATGGCATAACATTTTCGTAATTCGCCGAATAGCATTTTAATTTCATGTGAATTGTATAAAGCCGTCATGTTTGTATTCCTTGTACTGAAGTCTCGTGTCATCAGGAAGCTACAGTGAATAAAGAATTGAATAGGCCTGGATCTATATATAACCTATTTTACAAAATATAATGCTTACAAGATAGGTAATAAGTTGCATTTAGACGTTGTGACCCAATACCAGAAGGTGAATGGGTCCACAGGTCTTTTCAGAAATCATTTCAAAGAAGCATTTCAATTTGATGTTTTTTTATTTAATCTTAGTAGACATAAGTTGAGGTGGACAGCTTTTGAAAATAACTGTAAACTAAATTGTATATCTTGTTTTTTTCAATTACATAAACAAAGTTACAAAAGGGTGTAACCTTGTTGTATTCCTTAAATGTTTAATCTAATGCACGGCTTTATTTCCTTTGGTTGCAGGTGTGCGTCGATTCGTGTGGATCCGGGATGTAATGTGGTCCAAGGACCTGCAGAAAATGGTTGTTGTGCTGTACAATGTAGCAAATAAATTCTTCCTTCAACAGTTATGTTGTTAATAGGTTTTATTTCGAATCTTTAGTTAACAATGGCTGTTGTTGTTGTTGTTTATAATTATAGCTATGGTATTGGCCTCGTGCAAGATATTTGTACAAAAAACCAAAAGGAAATGCCGTTTTCTTAAAAAATATTTTTTAAAAAAATAAAAAAACGGACAATGGCCATAGGCGCGAGACGAATTTGACATTTTAAGTATCTACAGTACTGATCGATTTCTCAGACTTAGCATTATCTTTAGTCATGCAAAACGATACCAAATAATTGTCAGTTTAGAGAATAGACTGACGCAAACACTAACTTAAAGCGATATACTCCCGGTTGAATTGACCTTAAAAAGTTACCAAAAAATATACATAAATATGGCATCAACTTACTGTTTCTTGATTTCATAAAAATAACTCGAGGGTTACAGATATATACCTTCCTATGACCACTGGCGACTGACATTTTGGGCGCTGCCAGCTCCTCTACATATATACGTGCACGGTGGCATTTTGCCACTGCTCACGTATTTATGTATCAATTCGAGGGGAGTAATATTTTATTTCCCTACTTTAATTATGTAGTAATCATTTACTACATGTTTACGTTAGTGTTTGTTCATATGTATGAATTGGTGTTGTGTGCTAGGACCGCGGCTGGGAGAGCAGCGCCTTCGCAAGATGGCGTCGTGAGGGGTCACCGGAGTGCATGACCCGTGTGTCGTCTGCTTTTGTAGGAATGTTGGCGGTTGTATTTTGTACAAGTCAATGACTATGCTTTGGTTCTTTAGTCCATGATCGGTCAGGGCGTTACGTTATTCAGTAGTAAGGTATAGTAAGGACAGCAGCTTCCTGCAAGAGACTAGCTTTGTAAACATATCTAATACATACAATATTGATTTACTGTTATTGGGCTATGCGCGGGTAGGCGCCATCTTGAATAGTGACGTCATTCCTGAGCTCGCCAAAGCGCATTTTAGGTTTTTCATACCAGCAAGGGATTTCCTTCTCGTGTGAGAAACCCAAGTAAAACAACAAAACGTAATTTATTTATTTTAATGTTCCAGTGGTTTGTCTTCATACCCCACTATACTTTCTAACTATTTCTCCTGTAGTTTAAAAGCTTTTAGTAGAACACTGCTACAGCGAAAAGAGATTTCGCGTCTATAGCGTCCTAAAGGGAACATTACACCACAGACATCACTCGAGTAATCTCCCTTGACTGCGAGAACAGATGGCGCTAGATATGAACAGCTAGCGCCATCTGTACTGGCATGGTCTAGGGGGAGATCACTGTGTCACACGATTTCAGTCTACTACACGCTGGACAGTGTAAGAGTCAGTTCGTTGATGTCTAAGTCTTTCCGCGTTCCCAGGGGTGTGGTATAGCCTGTTATTCTCTTTGTTTTGATATAAAGAGTAGCGTGTTCTGCTTTTATTTTTTTTATTTTTTTATTGAAATAGCCTAGACTATGGGTGTATACGGTCAAACAGATCGATTCATGACACGTTCATCCCCAGGTTTCCGTGTGTTATTATTTATTTTTTTATTTAAACAACCTGAATGGAGTCTCTCGAGAGCTGGCGCGAGGAGACGAGAGTTCACCTGGAGTGCTGCGAGGCGATCCCCAAGACAGGAAGAGTGATCTCCCCTGATGATTAAGGCAGGGTTGCCTCTTGGGCTGTTCGGGGTGGGGTAGGGGTCTCCCCGTGATACTTTGCGTGTCTCTCGCGAAAGTGGACGCCAGGTGACGAGAGTGGGCATGGAGTGGTGTGAAGTCACCACGACGACAGGAGGAGTGATCTTCCCCTTATGACAGGCAGGGTGGTCCCTAAGGCTGTCATGGCGTGACGCCGCAATGACTTTGTCACGTCGTCGTGAGGACATGCGGCCCAAGCGCCCATGGTCCAACACGCCACGATGCCACGACGCATTCTGAGGCATCACGACAGCGTTACGCGGCGTCATGCGGCATCTTTTGGCGTCGACAACGTGGGAGAATACTTAGGTAAACAGTTTTGAGCTTGCTATAGACGCGGAATCTCTCTAGAAAGTAGTGGGTTATGAAGACAAAACACTGGCACATTGAAATAAATAAATTACGTTGTGTTGTTTTATTGGGGTTTCTCACACGAGAGGGAAATCCCTTGCTGGTAGGAAAAGCATAAATGCGCTTCGGCGAGCTCAGGAATGACGTCACTATCCAAGATGGCGCCTACCCGTGCATAGCCCAATAGCAGTAAATCAATATTGTAAGTATTGGATATGTTTACAAAGCTAGTCTCTTGTACGAAGATGTTGTCCTTACTATATCTTACTACTGAATAACGTAACGCCCTGACTGATCATGGACTAAAGAATCAAAACATAGTCATTGATTTGTACACAATACAACAGTCAACATTCCTACAAAAGCAGACGACACACGGGTCATGAATTCCGGTGACCCCTCACGACGCCATCTTGCTCAACCAGTCTCGGCACGTCGAAGGCGCTGCTCTCCCAGAGGCGGTCCTAGCACACAACCCCAATTCATACATATGAACATACACTAACGTTATCATGTAGTAGATAATAACTACATAAATACGTTGGGGGAAGTCAAATCCCCCCCCTTACATATATAAATATGTGAGCGGTGGCAAAATGCCACCGCACACGTATTTATTTAGTTACTCCTCCCTACATAAAAACGCACAACGCTTCCTTATTCTGTACTAATAAATAATACCTGAGCTGCTCACACTATACTACTCACATATTTTTGCTTTTATCTGTGACTGAGCATCAAATGCTTACAGTAGAATTACAACGGATATCACGCTGTGAAATGAATGAATTTACCTGAAAGGAATAATCAGTTCGATCCATCGGCAAGCCACCGAAGAGAGTAAATAATACATACAATTATTTGGTGTAAAATATTAGCCCGCTGCTTCAAATCCCTCGTACCAATAAAAAACGGACATAGTGTTGAGTTGACTATTTTCAATTGACGGACAAATCTGAGTAAATTAGAGTCTACAACAGCTTCATTTGAAAACTATCCCTTTTCCCTGACCAATCAGAGAGGAGCTTTCATTAGAAAAGAAAAAGGTCTAAACACAGGATGCCAAGTAGGCTATAACTGTAATATACATGCACGATCTTTGTCCCATTAAACGAAAAGACACAGTAATTTAACAGTCGCCCCATTTTGATTTGTAAACGACGTTCTGATTGGCTGCTCATTACTACAATAGTCCAATAACACTGTTACCCCGTTTTCACCATGAAGCAAGGGTAGAAATTTTTAAGTCTCGTCTTAAACGTTTTTTACCCCTTCCGCTGCCAATCAGAGAGCTGTGTGGAAATAGTCCTAAGATAGCCGCTCATCAGTAATTCTGTGCATACGGTACCGTTTACATCTTTAAGCAAATCGTGAAAATGGTCGGTTCGTTGTGACAGTAATCTTTGTACCACCTCTTTCAATTTTTAACATATACATATCATAAGTGCGACGTTACCGCCTAATCAAATAAAGAAAAAAACACATATCTGTTTCAGCGAAAACAATTACATTTTGTTCGCGCATGTCTTGGCTAATGACTCATATAGTAGTAGCTGAGACAGAGCTAAAGGTTCTGGTCAAACTTGGCGCCGCACATCAGTCTAATGAAACACGTATTTAAACCCTTCTTGTTAAGTTTAATATAAGCAATAAAAAAAATTTCTCTCCTTTTAGTTAAGAAAGTTTAATTTCGAACATACTCTTGACAAGAGACCGCTTGTTTATAATAACAAACTATATAACATGCTTTACGCACAATTCTGTAATTAATCACATCAATGCTATTTGCTAAAAATTTTCAAACCAAGGTAGCTATTAAACATATAGATATATATATATAAATATATAGAGATGCATAAGATGATTCGTCGGTTTTATTAATCTAAATCCCTGTACCAGTGTGATTGCGTTAAGAAATATATATGGGAGTTATATGAGAAAAATACAAATAGCAAGATAGCAAATTTGGGCGCTAGGTCATCAAGGTTGCATATTTTGTTTTGACTTCTTACTACAAGAAAGACAACAAAACCTGTTCTGTCACAATCATTGTCCATTTGTTTGGGAATTCAAGAAACTTGACATTTGTTGGCACAATCGATGGATCAGCCGCTAAATCAAATCTACGGCACGCCCCGTAGTGTCTCCCTTTTCGCTCTAAATACATATGTCGGAACCCGTCTCACTGCAACATAAACATCATCTCTTGGTCAACAAATATTTCAGACGCTTTTATACAGAGGGCATATGTGAGCCTCGTTTTGGACATTCATCAGAAAAAGACTCTCGTCTGCTTCTTTTGGCTGTAGTTTTAGCTAAAGGAAGGCTGATAGAAATGACTAAACAAACTGCTTCTGACCTCTCTCTGTTTGTTTACTGGGCTAGAGACCGGTCACAGTGCTATGCAACATCACAGCTAGCATGTCGTCACGTCCCCCAAGTGATGCAGCGAGCCTTCCTTTGACAAGCCTCCCACAGCTCACAGCATTAGCTCTACCTTCCTTTCTGAATACTGATTTCGCCTGTTGGGATATCTGAGCAAGGTGTAACCTATCGAAATGAAGAATCACTGAAAGTTGTCTTTTTGTCTACAAAGAGAACAAAGTACCTCAATACCATAGAACTAAGTGGGAATTTACAAAAATGAAGATATATACAGATCGGATCAGACTATTTCTTTTCTTCGGTATGTATATACTTTTCTTAAACTTATTTTAACTGTATCGACATATTAACATATTTGAGTACAACGCCCAACGATTGTATTTTGTTGTATAAAAAAAAGCAGTAGTTAATTCTTGATTTAGCACGCGCTTTCTCATCGCACCAAATGCTATTTCCGAACTTCCATTGTTATGATCATATTCGTGTGAAGTGAAGTCAATTTAATCAATATTGCGTAACCTTTCCAAGGCACAATCAAATATTTACTTGTTGACCTTAAACCCTATAAGTTCAGTTTATTTGGGCGGTCCGCGCGCATTTATATGTCCAATGTCGATATATCGACGAACGTTTCCTTGCCAATATAACGCATGGCTTCCTTTTATAATGTCCATATTCGTTTAAAAGTTGTGTGTTTTATTTATTTAATATATATAGTGTTTCGTTCTTCAAATATTACACAATAAACAGTGTAGCTTTACATCTTCTATCCGACTCACTATGTATATGGTTCATAAATGCCTGTAGTCAAGATGGCGTATGTTAACTTTCCTCTAGCCATGGTCTGATTGGTAAAACATAACTATATGCAGAGGCTCGTGTTCTAATCCCAGGGCATAGATACAAACAAAATTGTCTGTCTCTTCAAGAAAAATATATGTATTATATGTATGTATTATGCTGCCTGTTGGCACTAGTTTGTAATCTTCTTTTTTTGTTTGTGTGTTTTGACTTACTTTAAATTCTTCGATTCGATAAAGTGCGCAGAATGTATGGAAAAAATAACAAATGGGGTTTTCGTGTCAATAAATTTTATTTGGAAAATTCTAGAAATTAACTTGCTATTTATTACAATTTGTATCTCGAAATTCGATGGAGGCAAGCAATTTCCTCTCTCTCTCCATTTAATCAAAATATATGTGCTATGTATAGAGAACGGACATTTTGAACATGTTGTCTATCTCCACCGGGATTCGAACTCTACTCTTTGTTAGTAGGTCTAGTGTTCTAACCTTTGAATCCCAGCCCAGGAAAGCAAAATTGTCCTGTGCCAAAATGTAAATGTTTAGTTGATCAAATAAAGAGACGGGTTTGATCTAATGTTTAACAGCAATACGAGGAGGAGCAGTCCAGATGTTCACTCATTTTGAGGTTATTTGAAAGTACCGCAGACCACTGAGTTTATATTCATCGCAACCATATGAATTGCATTGGCATAATGTTTCTGACACTGTTAATTACGCATGATGTTCAGCAAAAGTTTCTTGGAGAAATAATAAAGTATACTTTAATGATACTTAACAAAATAATGTATTTGAACGTTCATTAAATTATAGGATTAGGACCCGAAGTTAAAAGCAATGCATCTGTGTACATTGGGACATACAAAGCAGAATTTCAAGCAATTTCAGCTCCCACGTTGCCTTCGAAAAATCCTGGAGGTTTCATTTCTTCTAGGAATCGGGAGGCTGATATTTCCACATTGTTCTATTAGAAATGTGTTGGCTTATTTTTTTATTTTTTTAAAAAGTTTTTGTTTGGTTTTTTTTTTTTTTTTGTTTTTTGTTTTTTTTTTTGTTTTACGACGCTTTTTTGACACTCTTCTTTCTAGGAAGTTTAAATTTAACCCCAGACATAGTACATACATGTACATGGTCCCAGGATATCTCCCGCCGGTAGGCCCTACATTAACTGTTGCAATTCCGCGTACAGAAATAGCTGGCCTTTAAAACAGAGAGGTTGTATTGACAAATGTGTCTACGCGGCCGCCATGTTTGTTTCTCTAGCTTTGATTTCTCGCCATAGGCCAATGTAAAGATGTGCCAAAGATGACGTAATCCTGCGTGCAGTGACGTGGCGGTTTTAGGGATGAACCATGCCTTTGCTGATAAGCTGTTCATCCTTTGTGTGTCAATCGTGTCTAATCCTCTTGAAATAGGTGGACCTGAGTTATCGTTTTTTCTAGCACTGCTCAACACTACTCCGCATTTCTCAAGACAAAGCACGTAAATTTTAATGGGACTTTCGGGCGATAATAGTTGCCAATTGCGAACCTGAAGGGAGCACAGAGATCAATAGCGCCTAGTTTAGAAAGCTAGCTTATGAAAATAGTTCTTGTTGGCTTAATGCTCAGTTTGAACTGAAGCTCTGAGTTTCGGATGGCGAATTTTGTGAACTGCTTGATCAAGTTTCGCTATTCACGACTTTAGTTTTGGCAGCATTTGAAACGTTTAAAATTCAAGCTAAAGAAGAAAGCGGGAGCAATGTTAAAACCATGACCGTCAAAATCCTCTTGTATAGCCTATATTACTGGACAAAGATGTAGACATGAATGAGACTTGAAAAACTGTATAGTTTTCCTTTAATTTAATTATGTTCATATTTACATAACAGATAACTAACAAAAATTTTGTTTTTAATTTAAAATTGTATGTTTGGATGGATGCCCACAGCAAAGTATCCGATTTTTTTGTAGAAAGACAGAAAACACAATATTCTCAGCACTAACAATTGCTACTCTAGATCTTGGTATCCTTATCTCTGTATATATTCTTAATAAGGAAATAATACACAGCCCGACTTAAACCTATTTCCTTTAGGCCGGACGGTATTTTAACCAAACCATCGATTCGATTTATAAAGCGGTTAACGAACGTGGCTAACATCGAGTTAAAGGATGTACAAGTCAAACAGACTGTCACAGTGTGTAAGGAAGAGTGTCTTTGTTCACAGCACAAGATGTGATCGGGTTGTTGATCTTAGTGGTATATTTTGCCTATAAATACATCGAATCTTTAATCTCAAATTCAGATTTATTTCCGACAAATTTCTCACGACGATGTAGGTTTATTTATGTAAAGTGTGAACATATTCGGTCAGAGTAACATATGAATCCAAGAAATCCACTTTTTCTATATAAATTTAGTACAAATGAAAATGAAACAGAAGGGTGGGAACCTTTGAAAAAAAAATCGCGAAAAAAAAAAAGAGTAAATTTCTTTGATGTTGTCAGTTTTGGGAAATCGTGAAAACGCAGGTGATCGCGTTTGGCTTCAATTCGAAAAACCTTTCGAGACTCTTTTGTAAATTCTTAACGCTACAACTGGCTATTTTGTACTTGGACTCAAAGGCAATAAACGAAATGAGCCACCTAAAGACAAGATAGTTGAATTTAATTTTTAGTAATGCGGGCGGGTGGGGAAATCTTCCTGTTCTCTCCAGTGCTCTCAGAGCGAAAGGTTAACAAAGGTCGTGATTTATTTGGGCTATCTCCCGTGATTTTCCCACCTTGTCTGTGTTTGTTGATTACATTCACCCATTGGACTGGCGTGCCGGCATAGGAGGGAAATAACCTTAAGTACGATGTAAAAACCCAATCAAACAAACAATGAAACAAAAGACTGCAAAATATGCAGAGATTTAACTTATTATGCATAACAAGTGTCAGTACATATCCTGAGGTCATAGCCATCTTAATATTTTTCATGAAAACACGAAGACATAGTATGGTAAGATAAAGAACACGTGAGAATAGTACATATTATGATTGTAAACAGATATGCATGTATGCATATATTGCATCGTCCAGAAAAGAATGTTAACTGATAACTATACAAATGTATATATCGAATATAAATGTCTGTCCCACCACCCATTAATATGTCTGTTCTTTACCCCCAAAAACTTATTTTTAAGTAAATATCCCTGTGTCAGTTTACACTAAAACATTGCACTACAAGTAAACACTTGTGTGCCAGTATTTAGTAAAGCATTGCACTGAAAGTAAATATCCGTTTCAGTATACAGTAAATCATTACACTGCAAGTAAATGCCCGTTTGCTAGTGTAAAGTGAACAATTGCACTGCAAGTAAATGTCCGTGTCAGTATAGAGTAAATCATTGCAGTGCAAGTAAATGTCTGTGTGGCAGTGTACAGTAAAGACTTGCACTGTAAGTTAATGTCCGTGTGTCAGTGTACAGTAAAGAATTGCGCTGCAAGTAAATATCCGTGTGAGTATACAGTAAAGCTTTGCACTGCAAGTAAATATCCATGTGCCAGTGTTCAGTAAAGAATTACACAGCAAGTAAATATCCGTCCGTGTGTGAGTATACAGTAAAGCATTGTACTGCAAGCAAACATATATGTGACAGTGTACAATAACGCATTGCACTAAAAGTAAATATCCGTGTACCAGTATACAATAAAGCATTACACTGAATGTATATATCCATGTCAGTTAACAGTAAATCATTTCACTGTAAGTAGTTATCCGTGTGTCTGATACAGTAAAGCCTAGTATTTAAGGGAAAAATTAATGTGTCGTCATAGACAAAAGCATTGTATTGAAAGCAAATATCATCATACAGTTAAGCATTGTATTGATGCAAATATCCCTATGCCATCGTACAGTAAAGCATTGTACTGAAAGCAAATATGCCTGCACCGTTATAAAGTAAATATGCCTATACCATCATACCATCATCGTTTAATACCTGTGCCATTATTCAGTAAATACAAAATTTAACTGAACGTAAATACGCTGTGCCATTATTAGGTAAAACAGCGTAGCTCACACCTCCTTCTTCCCTATTGATAGTAGATATATAACATGTGGGTGACAAACAGTAATTATGCCTTTGCCATAAACACAGGAAAGTATTCTCAACTACTGAAAGAAATTATACCATTAAACATGTTTAGGTGAACGTTTAACCCTTTTCGCCCAAAACATGGTGCCTGTGTTATCCATAATACAGCATAATTTCTACCGTCAGCACGAAATCTCGTTCTTTTTCTGAACGGCCATTTTATTGTTTGTGTTAAAGTCGTTAAGAGGCGGACCAGCTGTTCTAGACTATAAGGGGATGAAATGAGACAGAGGGACTTTGACATAGGACAAGTCTTTTTGTTCACGGTGTTTGTCAGACCGACTTTAAACTCAAACTATGTTACTTGCGATCTTGTTGTTGAATGTCGAGAGCGGATTACAACTCAGTTTATAATGCTTTCGCACTTTGTTCTGTCACGAAAAAAGGTCTATCCCGAATATAGTATGAATGGTGTTCGACTTGCGCCTTTTTGTGAAGAAAAAACTCTGTCCAGATTTTGTTTTAATGTTTCGCATGAATTGTAATTTTGATTAAGGGTTCTTCGCTGTGTCCTGGGCCGTGAGGTATTTTAGCTGAGTTTGTTCTCATCTTAACAGCGCCAGGTTCACACAGCCATGCGAACAAACAGACCGCTATTCGACTGGCCATACGATCTTGTTCAAGCGTACACAATAGAATGGCAATCCCCTAAAATATTTCAAATCGACATCATTTGCTGGGATTTCTACCCCAAATGAAAACTGCTCCGCACTTTTTTTCTTGACCTTAATTAGAAGCAAATTGAGAAAATAATTAAAAAACATTAGTGAGTTAGTTTTGGCATCATTATGTTTTTTTTTAATATCTGTAGTTTCATCAATCACTTATCATTCCAATCAACCACCAACAAGACTCAAACTTAAATTTATCCGTGACGCTCAAATGAGCACAGCTGTGCCTAACTTATTGATATTCAACGTTGTGCTCACGGGTACTGCACTTTACAACGAAATTGTTTCAAATCCAAAAAGCGGATTAATTATAATCGATTGATTGGTGTTTAAAGCCATATTCGGGGATATTTTGCCCACATAACGCCTCTGTACTCCAACAAAGAGAAGTAACATTAACAAAGCCATATAAACTTTTTTCTCAAGAGTTAAGCAAACAGTATGACTCCGCTCGGTAGAAACTATTTTTAACCAGAGTGGATAGGACATGTAAGTTGTGCTCTATTCTACTTCACTTCCGGGTATCTCGTCTAAACTTTGTCACTATGTTTTGAATACCGACCGCCCTTTCCGAGCCGTATTCTGTTTGGTGCAGCGTATCACGGGAAAGGCCAGCGAATTGGCAACTTTTTAACTTTCCGTTTATGAAATATCGCATGTCACGTGACGCGATTTACAAGCGATACTTAAGGCGCATTCTCACGGTACGATTTGTTGTTTCAACCAATGGGGATTCCCTTTATTGTGGCATTTTGATTGGACGATAAAAAAGTATGAAACAGTCGACCAATCTAAACTCTGCAAATAAGGGGATTCTCCTGAAATCGTTGCTATAAATCGCACCATGAGAATGCACTTTAGCGCGGGTGGGAGACTTCAGCGGAACTCCGATGTTGGTCTCTGTGTCCGTACTCGTGCTGCTAGCACGTTAAGATACTATGAAAAAAAGGCAATGCACCGAATCTGACCTGAATGAAACTGCTGGTCAGCCTATACATGAGACATCAAAAGAGACCAAGTGATATGGATATAAAGCCTCTTGATATGTTTAACTTAAGACTTGGCTAGATATCAACTCTTGTTAATATCATGCCAGTTCGTTTTGTTTTGTTTCTACAATCAGTATGAAGCAGTTAAGAGAGAAGGACATTTCTGGCTTGTATTGCTAATGTTAACCCTTGTAAACCAAACATATGGCTGCAAGCTATTTAGTCAACTGAAATGTAGACTGATAGGAGTAAAAAGAGTCTGCAAACTTGTTTCATCGTATCAATGTGCGCCGCCAAGTTTGACCCAAAATATACACCTCTGACTGGGCTGCCATATAGGATCTTATCCCATAAGATATTCTGATTAATTTTACACGGGATTTATACGGAAAGCCATTCCATCGTGGTTAAAACTATTCCAAACTGAGGTCGTCAGTTCCCAATGTACTAAATCACTGCATGCGTGATGTTATTTTAAAATTGTCTTGACGCTTTAATATTATTCCAAATTTGATTTCATTTGCATCATGGTATGTTCTCTCTATGTTTGTCCCTTAGTGACTTTCTCTTTCGTCTCTGTCAAGAACATATAACATCGCATTTCCCCATAGAATTACTAAAAATTACAGAGACAAGGTTGTTGAAACAAAACAATATTTACAAGCCAGCTGGAGTCCCGTTGTTGAGGATTTTATAAATTTCCTATATTTTGGGGGTTTTAATTGACCTTGGTCGTAATATAGTACAAATAACAACACATTCTACATTTTGTAAACATCATGTACCATCTAGCTTTTCAACGCAGACTTTTTGGGACCAACCCGTGCCATCACGTCCTTCTCACACTCACGCGGAAGAGCTCTACAGCAACAGTTACGACAAAATCCAGCCGCTTACAAATTTGAAAATGTTTAATACCTGTCATCATAAAATGGAACACTTTTTTTTTGTTCAAGAATAACTAAAGTTGTTCGTATCGTTAAAACAAACGAATTGTATTTATCTACCGCTGATCGACAACATCATAGTCTCGGCGTATTTATACAGCTGTAATTTGCCTGGCGGGACCGCACAATTTACAGTTATTTACCGAATATCACTACATCCAATATGTTCCTGCTTTGTGAGCTGGCGGTCTATACGCAAGTCATGGAGGTAAAAAGGCGACCGTTTTAACCAAATGCACATTCTACAGACTACCCACCAAACAGTAGGCCCACTTGCTCTTTTTTGCAAGTTGACCTTTTCTGATCGAGTGCGCATTAGGTCAAGTTCCGTTAGGTCAAGTATTTTTAGTCTCGGTCGTCTCACGTCAGTATGTTGGTGCAGTTAAACAAATCGAGACATACTAAGGTTAAGGGTTACTGGTTTCTACAGGTCTAATGTAGGTTGTATGACGTAACACACGTGTCCTTTAAAGGAAATAGTATAGGAAACGATCTATGGCAGCATAACCAATGACGTGACAAAGCAAAGCGCAAGAGGATTACGTGATGTAAAATTATCAACAAAAATAAAATAAGAAAGGTAACAGTACCTCCAACAGATCGATCAACCTGGTCAATAACTTTTCAATTAATACGGATTTTATAGTGTACGTTAGGTCACTTCACTCATTTGACAACATCTTCTACCTGCTGAGGAGATAAACAAAGCAAAATGTTGGTAGTATATTTATCGAAATGTCAATACTGTTGCATGTACGTCAAAAAGACAGCACCAGGTATTAGAATATCTGTTGTCTTCAGAATGAGATTGACAAGTTTATTTTTTTTATTTGATAGGAGTTTACAACCGTATTCACGACGACGGAATGTCTATGTTACACTGTTCCTTGTTCAAATATAACAGAAAGCTTCGTAAAAACCACCCTCGCGATTGCCGGAACACATCATCAGTACACATGGTATCTCTGTATATAGATGCCTTCAGATACATCATTGTGTTAACTTTGGCTCGCGAAGATGGTCGGAGCCACATTGTGTAACTCACTCTTGTACCTGTTGGTCAACATACGGACTCGTTGAACGGCACATCGAAGTAGGTGGAACGCCACGACCGCTGCCTTTACAAGTTTAAAGAAAAGCGTAAAAAGACGTCCATATTTGACGTTCTGCCTATATAGCTCATAGATATAATAAAACACAAAAAAAACAATTTGCTTGTTATATTAGGTAGTCATTCGTTGTAACATCTTGTGTATCAACTGTTTTCAAGGAGCTGAACAGCTTGTGCCTGAATAAAGATCGATGGATTTCACCTCTTACACGTCAGCCACAACTTCTTAATGTCACCAAAATAAGTATTCAGTTCAGTTGAAAAATATATCCTTGTTGATTCTAAAAACAGTTGTGACCAAACTTGTTTATCATTTTGACAAAAACACACAAAATGCTAATTTGATACATGTAGCACACAATTTAAATTATGCAGAGGAAAAAGAATGGCAATGTTCCACTTGGTAATCTGGATATAAAAACTGACAATCGAAGGATCACAAATAAGAATTATATAAATAACCGTCCTTTACCAGTTGCGGGTTGATGATAAGGACATTTCTGTTGCCCTGGTGCTCTCGGAGCAACGAGAAGCTAATCTGTTAGTGATGTCATTGTATTGCATCCTGTTGTTGTCATGTTCTCAGCCTGTCTTTGTTGTCCCGTTTCATTTATCCATTGAGCTGGCATGCCGCCATGTCAGTGAAATCGCCTAAGTATGGCGTTAAACCCCAATCAAACAAACTCGTTGACAGCTCTTTGGACATAGAGTGTATTGCTCTTCTGAGGAAATATCAATAAGTGTTAAAGCTATTCGTTGAAATCAATTTGGCAGAGCTATTGTTTAAGTAGATATTATGAACCAATGTTGAACCAATTTCTATTTGCAGGTGTCATATCTAGTGTTATAAGTCACGATACGAACGTAGGTAAAACAGGAGGAGACCGTTTCGTACATAATAAAGCTGCACTATCAAAGGATAGAGATAACAATTTGCTTTCGGATAGGAGTAAACGGCAGGTTACAGATGAAATACAAACTGGTGATAAAACTGTCACAGACGCTCAGGTGGACAGTAGTGGAGAACTGCCTACTGCTAGCACAAATCCTGAAATATTTGTGACGGAGACAAACGATGTAGTGACCGGGACCAGCGAGGTCACTGACTCTGAGGTGGAGCTCAATGAGACCACACCATTTTTCACCCCTTGGTGGGATAAAGTGGACGTGGAAACGAAGCCCTGTGACACAGAGACTAACGAAGGCTGTGATACGTCGACCTTTGAGAGGTGCTCCAAAGATGGCGTCTGTAGATGCCTTAACGGATATTCCCTGAATAGGGACTATTCAAAATGTGTAGGTGGGTATTTTTTTATTTCTACTGTTTTTTTTTTACAGTTTCTGCTTCTTTTGGAATTGTAAAGCAATGATGCTAGAAGTCTAAGTTTCATTGGTGAGTTTTTTGTCTTAAGAACCAAAACCGACCAAACAAATTATGGCCCAATATGAAAAGACGATGTGTTGTTACCGATATTCTCATAAAGAACGACATGCGATTAATAGTAATTACAATAGCAGCATGTGTTATCACAGGCAACAACTATATGAATAGGATGGTATTCTGTTTGCTAGTCTCCTTTTACAGGAATATCACAATCTTGTACCTAAAACGTCTACTCCTCTCCGCAGAAACCCATTATAACCCATACAAGAGAAACAAAAATCTAAAGGACCTAATGGTTAAGGCGAAACTTCCCTCTGTATCAGATATGAATTCATTGGTTAATTAATATGGCTCTGAAACACCAGTTTGTAGGCTGATTTATCCTGTAAGTTACCCATAACAACTCGAGATAAAGATCTATTTATATAGAAACTTGCCTCTGGTAGTTAATCTACAACATAATATGACTTATTGAATGTAATTAGTCCCTGTTTCAATGTAATTCATTTTTAGAAATAGAATCCTCTCCATGAACTCTCTCCAAACTCCCAATGGGAACAAAGTTTGACAACACCCAGGTCTCTAGTTGTGGTCCATAAAAATCCATTAATGACAACGTCTCTTTTTTACATATATACAGCAGTGTTATACGGATATGATAGCCCAACAAGACGTCGACTCGCAACGAACATAATATCTTGTCTATTGGTTTATCTATTATAACTATATTTATAATTATTATAACTAATGATATGTTTTGTTGTATTCTGATCCTTATATTGAGAAGCTACAAGTGTGTAAGGTTATCTTGTAGGGCCTACCATGTTATCCAGGTGTCTGGTTGAATCCAAATTTAATTTTGTTCTGACATTCACGTAGCTTAATATAGGCGTCTAAATCGTCTTTATATACCCACTATCCCCACCCTCCCGAACATCTTCTGATCTATACATCTGATTAAAAGTTTGTTAACAATAGTGTGCAGCATTGTTTTAAATCCTGAAAAAGTTTAATGCTCTTTAGATAGTTAAACTTAACTTTCATCTTTATGTTACTAACTAAACAAAGGTTGTCATCTTTGATATTTTTTGTATTTGTACATTCATTTCTAGCTGCCAGATATTTTCGGGGAGAAATTCGCCTGTATATTGACCTTACACAGTGGTTAAATGGAACTGAGCAAGCCGAGGGACAGAGGCTGTTAAAATCGGAATTCAGGAACGCCGTAAGTTAGCTGATTAAATAACTTAGCAGGTGTATTTACCTGTGTCTTTGTCATTATGTATAGTGTCTACATGTAACTTTATAGACGCTATATATACCATCGACAAATGAGAATGTTTATGGGAGTTGATGCAAAAGCGCTAAATCAAATACATCCAATTTGGTTTGTTTGTTTTGTTGAGGTTTGAAACCGTGACTTATTGTTGCTTCTTAAACTCACTAGGTCACTCAGGCACGGGGACGTGTTGGGGGGGGGGG
>JARFOD010085500.1:0-18749 GCA_031763545.1 Mopalia muscosa | reverse complement strand
ATTGAGTCCCCATTACTCTACTGAGTCTGTATTACCCTATTGAGTCCCCATTACTCTACTGAGTCTGTATTACCCTACTGAGTCAATATTACCCTATTGAGTCCCCATTACTCTACTGAGTCTGTATTACCCTATTGAGTCCCCATTACTTTACTGAGTCCATATTACTCTACTGAGTCCATATTACCCTACTGAGTCCATATTACCCTACTGAGTCCATATTACCCTATTGAGTCCCCATTACTCTACTGAGTCCATATTGCCCTACTGAGTCCATATTACCCTACTGAGTCCATATTACCCTATTGAGTCCCCATTACTCTACTGAGTCCCCATACCTATATGGAGCCCCATTACTCATTACCCATTGCTCTATGCAGTCAACATTGCCCCAGGGAGTCCCCATTGCTCCAGCAATTCCCCATTGCTCCAGCAATTCCCCATTGCCCCAGGGAGTCCCCATTACCCCAGGGAGTGTCTTGCAGGGTTCGTACGGTTTCGGAAAAGTTTTGGAAAATTGTGAGAGAGTTTTCCAGGACCTTGAAAGTCCTGGAAAACCATATTTTCTTTCAAAGGCTATGGAAAAGTTATGGAAATTCATTTTATTGGTATAAAAAAAAACACCCAAGCAAACAACAAATGTTTTGCCGCCATAGGTGCGATTAATGAAATTCAAGACATGAACAATTATTGATAAGTGTCCAATTTTCGTTACTTTGCTTAATGTGCATTTTTAACACATTCTGATGTTAATTGGACGTTGTAAACTCTACCCTGTTTACTTATTCGTTTCAATGTAATTTATTTGCAAAGTCTGATTGTACCAGTATTTATTCTTTTAGGACCCATGCAATCATATATAGGCATGCAGATTTGATTAGTTTCCAAGGAAAGAAGTTTTCATTTCATAATTTTATACAATATATGCACTTGATTTAAATTTTAGACCCAAAAAAAAAGAAGTTTATATATATATATATATGTATATAAATTTATTATGAAATGATTTTTATACGCCCGATGAAAATCGGTCGTATTATGGTATGATCAGCGCCCGTCCATCCATCCATCCATCCGTCCGTCCGTCCGTTCGTAGGTAGGCACATTAACCATTACCTGTAGTTGTGCCTTTTGCTATTAGGGATTCATTGTTTTAAAAATCTGTCCCTCTGTCTGTCCATTCGTTGTGATGACTCGAATCCGTTTCCGAAGCAGAACTCGAAAATTATAAAGCCAATCTTTATGAAACTTGGTAGACACGTTAACCATTAACTGTAGTTGTGCCTTTTGCTAGTGCTTATTCATCATTTTTAAAATCCGTCCGTCTGTCTGTCTGGCCTGTCTGTCTGTCCATTCGTCGTGATGGCTGCTTAGAACATGGCATGGTTGTGCCATTGTCTGAAAGGTCTTTGGTTACCATGGTCACCTCACGAGCACCCCAAGAGGGCGTATGTTGGGTTTACTAAAACTCATGTTCAAAATATATAAAGCAGCAAACAAACTTTGATATATTCGGTCCATGGCTGTGACTTGTAGTTTTTATTTAGCATGTGTGCTTACTAATCCTACTTCCATGTACCATTTACAGTATCTAGTCCATCTGTCAGACATCAGGTATGTGAGCGAGTTACATGATGTGGCTCGGGCTATCACAGGGGGTGGTCTCTGTTTTCCACCATAATTAGGCAATGAAAATTGTGAAGTTGACAATCTGTCCTCATATAAGTGAAATACCCTTGAGTACAACATTAAACCCCAATCAAACAAATAAACAATTGATATATTCACACCAACTGTATGACCAGTTCGGCACCATACTGAATATACAAATACATAGCTTTATTTTCAAGATGAGGTCACAAAACAAGTCTGAGTGATTTATTTAACAAAATTATTAAATGATAGAGTTGTACGAAATCCCCAAAGTTTTAAAACAGCAGTACACTGGCACAGGATCCACCTCAAGCAAAGGTATCCATTGTACAGTATATAAACTCCATTTGAACATAATGAATTTATTGACTATCAAATTGACTACCAAAAAACATCTTACATAAGCTTACATATTTCTTGGAATGGAGCAACCATTGAAACTACATGGACATGTATTGCAATAAACAATGCATCAAACAAGACAGTTTGTTGAAGGGAGCTTCCTTTTGCCCTGATACTTTCTGAGCTTAAAAGAAACAGGAAGCAGATATTTTTGTGATGTCTTTGTAATGTCCTGTGAGTGTCATGTAATTGTTCTGTGATATTTTTGTTTGTTGCCACTGGTGTCTGGTGTTTGTTTCCCATTGGACTGGCACGCCGTCGTATGTGTGAAATGAGGTACGGCGTTCAACCCATCAAATAAAACCAGCATTAACTAAACTATTGAAATTATGCAAGAAATCAATGCTTTGATGCATTGTGACACCCCTTGTAACTTATAACCATTTCTAATGTAGCGATCAATATTTGATATCCACTCTCCCAAATTATCAACTAGTAAACTGCTATAATGTTGGGAGCCATTAGTCTGGGTTAATCCTTGCCAGGATCAACTTGCTAGTATCTCTATGCTATTGAACTGCTCTGGCTGGTTGTGGACCAGGCTGGTAACTGGAATAGGACAGCTGGTCGATTTAGAATGCCCCTCCATTCACACTCGCACTCTCCATTCTCGATCAATACAACCTGTTACCAAATAATACATTTAGACATCCTAGACACGGAGAGTCCCCAACCTGACCAGTCAATATCAGCCCTCTAGCTTTATATGGGTGTGGACTGTGGTATAACAGTTATATGTTTGCCCAAATGACTGCCACATGTAAATCCCTGGTTGAACATGTGAACAAACAGTCATAGTTTAGAATCATATACATGTATGCCTCAGGAAAAAAATTTGAAAAGAATTAATGTTATTGGGTTTTGTAGATCCAGTGCCTGGCAGAAGAGCAACTTGTTACACTTTTCCCAGCGATACACATTCAGTCATGTGCATATAAATACTGGATTTCCACCAGTTAATAACTGATGAATCATCTCCTGTTTTAGATGTACTACTAGATACTCCTTCAACTATATAAATGTGCCTTTGTGAAAAATACAGTTGAATTACTTTAAAATACGATCTTCATTGATAATCTGATGACAAAATTTTCCAATTTAGACAAAGACTGCAAACAATTTGGGAAACTTATAAATCGCTCCTCCTTAATTAAGTTTGCATGACCACGGGGGGAGATCCCGTTCTGCCCTTTCTCCCTGACTGTACAGGCCCGCATGATTTTTAACATTACACAATTCACAAGCAGGAATAACACTTTATATAGAGGATATTACACACTTATTTAGAATACAATAAATACTGCTAGGTGGGAGGAAGATTCATGTCTTATGGGTTATTTTTTAAGCCATTCACCTGCTCAAGAAATATCATGATATTCAAACTGATGAATAAATAATGAATATTTTTAATGTAGAGAAAAAAAGATTTGTAGTGCTATTCAGATGTTGGAAAATAACCAATGGTTTATATTATAATAAATGTTCTGTAAGGAGATCTTTGAAAGAATATGTCTTGCCCCATCACCTGGAAATAAAAAATATCAGTTTGAACTATTAAAACTAACACTGTTTTACCTTCTGAGCTCCACACAAATCTGCCTGTTGACCATCAGGTATATGAGTGAGTCCCATGATGTGGCTCTGGCAATCGTGGGGGTGGTTTTTACAAGGTTTCCTCTCAGTTGTCCACCCTAATAGGTCAAGGATCAGTCTGAAGTGACAATCCATCTTCATATAAGTGGATAATGTCCCCGCTATGTTATCAACATCTTCAATCGTTTGGGCCAATGGAAAAAAAAAAAAGAAAGGTATTCTCTGAGGTGCTATTGGTAGAGAAACAAAACTGTAAGTCAACTGTATTGCTGTATTGACTCCTAAAACAGTATCTTTTGAAATACACTGACTTGATACACAATTCAGAGGTTTTGAGCTATGACGTTACGACAACAGAGGGACGTCACTTTACGAAATGATGTTGCCACTTCATGGCACAGGAGGGCAGGCTGCCTATGCTTTAACATTGCGGGTTGTTGGTTTTCAGGAAATCATAACTTTAAAATTTTAACTTTTGCAAAGAATTATGTTTTAAGCCATGGAGAAACAAAACTGATAGGGTTTCATTAACGTTTACCCGTTTATTTGCAATATTCCCTATACCACCCAGGTTAAAAATTGTGGATTGACCCTCCCTTGCAAGATAACGTTATTTTGCCAAAGGACATCACTCTATTGTCCTAAAGTCATTTATGGAAAACCCCTTATTAGGAACAAAGGAACAAGTAGAAACTCATACAATTTTTTAGTTCCTACTGTCCTATATATTCATATTAAAAAAGAAATTGTTTAGTAAGAGTGGTTGTTTAAATGTAAAATGATGATGAATTGTCGGCAAGTAGCAGTATATAACGTCCAATTAAGGGACTAGGGTGATTGTAGTTGATATATGCTCATGTTGTGTCTGGTGGATGAGCAAGTCTTATCAGGCAGTGCTTGCTCACACTACCCTGTGGGAAGCAGGCTTTTATATCATGATTTAGTCCAATGGCTAGTCTACCATTAAACTTCAAAACTGTTTATTAAGAGAGGTTTCCTTACCTTCAATTGGATTCGTTAAACCTTAATACATGTAGTATTTAATACTGTGATATGAAGTTATACATGCCAATCTCTTATTCAGTAAGCTTTGAACTATTGTACAGACAAAATTGCTCCAGCACATGCCTGCTACATGTATCATAACATAGACAGACCCCATTTTGAATTTGCCATACTTTTTGTCATTGTTTGTGTTCTTAATATATATATATATATGGTGTTGTAAATGTAGGTGGCGTAGCTTGATTGCCGAACTGTAAAAAAAAAAAAAACAGCATTTGTGTCCTGCTTTATCAATTTATACTTGCTTCATATGATACATGTACATGTATAATATTATGTGTCCTGATGCTTCAGGAGAATAAAAAGGCAACATGAAGCCCATGGGTATGTGGTGTCTTTATTATGACATTTTGGTTTGTCCCTGTCCTGTCTTGTCTGAGTTTGGTTTCCTTAACCCATTTGCTAATTAATAAGCTGTCCTACATATACCATGTTAAACCATCAGACTATTGTACAAGTTTCACTTTCATTTTAGGAAATGCCTTGGTTAAAGCAGGCCAGACACAGTTCCAGCTAGGTCAAGCAGAGAAAGATTTTGTTGGTTCTGTGGCCAATAACTTCCTCCAGCCACTGAGGAACTTCTTGGACGGAGATATGAAAACCATACAGGTGGGTGGAAAACAAACTTTAAACAAACCACCTTTAAAGCTTGACAATCACAGGACGATAACAACTACCTCACAAAGAGATTATTGTCTTGTTGTCCCTGGCCAAGGGCAGTTTGTTTGAAGAGTAGCAATGCTGTCTTTACTTAGCACTGGAGGAAAATTAACTTTCCATCATTATGGATAGGTTTCACATTTTGGATGTGCTAGCGTCGATTATTGTTGAAATACATCACCATTACATAAGTGAAATACCCTTTAGCACGGCATAAAACACCAA
This sequence comes from Mopalia muscosa, assembly GCA_031763545.1. Lineage (NCBI taxonomy): Eukaryota > Metazoa > Mollusca > Polyplacophora > Chitonida > Mopaliidae > Mopalia > Mopalia muscosa. The sequence continues at coordinate 13,151 of JARFOD010085500.1, read as the reverse complement.
TCAATCAATCTTAGATCAGAGAGCCCAGGGCCAAAATAAGGTCTCACCCAAACTTCCCGTTGAACCAATTGCAATGATTATAAAATTATCTGACCTGTTTTTTTCTTATTCAGAAAGAGAAGAAGTTATTGGAGACAAAGCGCCTTGATCTTGATGCCTGTAAGAACAAATTACGGAAAGCCAAGTCTCAAGCTACACAACAGCAGGTAAATTTATTTACTGAGAATAGTGAGAGTAACTTGATTAAATGATACCCTTGTGATAAGCTAGAACCAGTTTACATGTACATGTATTTATTTATTCATGCCATAATGAGCTAGAACCAGTTAATTGAATAATAATAATAAAATATTATGCAGTATTATGAATGATGTCGTCATGATAATCTATAAACCTGTTAACATGTATTTTATTCATGCCGTAATAAGCTATAACCAGTTTATTTCCTCATGTCGTCATGATAATTTGCAAACCTTTTAACATGTATTTATTCATGCCGTAACAAGCTATAACCAGTTTATTGAATGATGCTGTCATGATAATCTACAGACCTGTTAACATGTATTTATTCATGCCGTAACAAGCTATAACCAGTTTTTTTTCTCATGTCGTCATGATATGCTTACTGTACAACCGTTTTATTTCTGATACCATATATAAGAAAATCTACAACCATTTTATTTACACGTACTTATGCGATCATAAGCTACAACCATTTTATTTACATGTACTTATGCCATCATAAGCTACAACCATTTTATTTACATGTACTTATGCCATCATAAGCTACAACCATTATATTTGCATGTACTTATGCCATAATAAGCTTCAACCAATTTATTTACTGTCAGCTTTTATAAGCTACAACCAAGGAACAGAGTTAAGTGGACAATCAATCATCATATAAGCGAAATACCCTTGAGTACAACGTTAAACCCCAATCAAACAAACATTATTATAAAAAAATTGATCTACTGATGTCTGTCATGATAAATAAGCTTATTTACTTAGTTTGTAATTATAAGGAAATCAAGTAAACAAGTAAAGCAAGTTTCTTTGTCATAATCGTTAGATGTAGATGCGATTTGAATTTTAAATCCATGAATACAAAAATAACACTTAAATCAACACAAAAACCTTGAAAATACATTAATTAAATAAGTAAATCCTCAAAATGATCAGGAAATATTCTTAAACCAGAGTAAAGACTTTAAAATGTTTTTTGAAAAGAAGAAACTACACACACTGAGTGGTCAGAAAATAGTCCCTTGACAAATACTTCTGCTCATAAATTTCAGTCTGGGTAGGCAGGTTTAATTATCATGGTTATTTGTTCAAAACTGTTATGTTGTCAAAAATATACAACCAGTTTTCATTACGTTAATATTAAATATATGAAAGCCAAAAAGTTCCAAATCAGATACAAAATAATCAATATTGAAGCCAAAAATTTTTATTTTTAGTCAACAGTATTTAATACAAAGCTTGTTTTCACAGAGAAGGGAATTCTAGATTATATGCCTCAAGTCTTGTGTAAAATCACAGTTTGAACTTAAAAGTTTTATTCAGGATCATTCTTGCTGTATCCAAGACTTCTGTTTGAAAACATGTGTGTGCATTGTCATTGCACAATCGAACAGCTATCCCATTAAATTAGTGAGTGGATCAGCGCCAGCGCTTCCAAGGCTTCGCAAGATAAAAAATCAATATCAATTCACGATAGCGGAAGGTTTAGCCCTCTTCTATAGTCTCTGTATCCATGTTAACAGGTCTCTGCCATCACTTCTTGATAACGAGTCGATAGTTGTTGGCATGTTACTTTCAGACAAGTGGGCAAACTGTGTATTTATATAACAGTCCTCTGTATCCGGTTCATAATACCCCGCATTAGTATTCATATACTACATTTGTACATGGCCCTGCAGAATGCTCCCTTGGCTTCCTCAGTCGATCGTAAGAAGCGAGAAAAGAGGTTGCTTTCTGTTGCCCTGGTGTTCGCAAAACTAAAGGGTTACAGGAAGCAGATTTGTTTGTGATATTCTGTATTTTGTCCGTCGTCATATAAGTGAAATACCCTTGAGTACGACGTTAAACGCAAATCAAACAAACAAACAATCTATTGGCAAATAATTTCCAAAACTTGTGACTTACCATGTTTAAACAACTTGTGTCTATGACATTTAGAGGTTGAGATACTGAAATACAGAATACGGTCCTGATAACACACTAGATATTTAGCCTTCAATTCCCACAGTTGTTAGATATATACTTGAAAACATTGTCAGAATAGACATTGAAAGTGGTTGAAGTTAAAAAAAGAAGTTGTAATCCAGAAAATATTTTGATATACCATATTTGATTTAAAACGTTCTACATAGCAAATTGTGTTGGTGATTTTGGGTCACAAGTCCAAACCAATAATTACATGGAACAAAGAAAATAATAGACACTTTTAAACTAAACTATTATAATAACTCGTAAGGAAATAATTGGATGAAGCATGGTTGCTGCTTTATATATTTATCAAGGAAGTGATTTATGTGAATTGACATTGGTATTTCTTGATCATAATTGTTTTTTTCACTAAGTCACATTTTGGTATATAGTAACACTGGGTTAGACTTTTGTTACCATAAAATATTTCACAAACAGCCATTGAGAAAAAAAATGTTATATTCAAATAAAGCTGTTAAGTGGTTTGTACAAAATATATTGTTAACTTTATTATATTCCCAGTTTTACAATTCTGGGATTTTTTTCTCAAACTAGTGTAAATAAGACTGTTACTTTTATGGCTTGCCTGGAAAGTTTTCTCTTTATTAGTGGCATAGACAGCAAATAAGTAAACTGTTATACATGTATACCATACTCGAAGTGCTTGTTTTTATATATTGTTTGTAGAAAGTAAGAATATATATGAGATTTCTCTTCAGGCCAAAGACCTATTGGCTGCTGCTTAAGAAATTTGTTTTATGTAATTATAGTGCTTCTCTAATTCACATTACTCACTGATATAATGGATTCTGCTGCAATTTAATGGTAAATATATTTAAATTAAATTGGGTGCTTAGACTTGCTATGTATAAATTCAAACAGCATTTTGAAATCCTACATTTAATACTGCTTATCTTCGTCTCATAATATGTCAAGGCCCTATTACTTTACTTTCTTGTTATGAAACTTAAACCACATGTTTCCTACTGGTTCAGGATTATTTGATCAAATAAATTACCTTTATGAAACAACCAATCCGAATAAATATGTTTTGTTTTATTTTTATATGCCCAATGAAAATTGGTCATATTATAATATGATACGTCCATCCATCCATCCATTTGTCTTGTTGGCTCCAATTTGTCTCCGAAGCAGAGCTAGAAAACTATATGGCCTATGGTTATGAAACATGGTCAACACAATCACTGTGGATTTTAGTTATACCTTTTGCTAGAACAGATTCACCGTTTTTTTATTTAGTCATAATCAGAAGTAAATATGGTTTACAGAGCACAATTGGAAACTACGAGGTATATCTTTATGAAACTGGTCGGCACATTAACCATTTACGGTAGTCATGAATTGAACTATTACATATTCATGGTTGTAAGAATCAGTCCTTCTGTGTTTTCAGATGGCTAAAATCCATTTCTGAAGCAGAACTCAAATACTTTAAGAGCTTTCTTTCATAAATTTGATTCATTCACCGTCGATAGTAGTTGTGCCTTTTACTATAACGGATTCACCATTTTTATACGCCCAATAAAAATCAATTAGGTTCTACATGTATTATGTTCTATCTTGTTTTCCTCAAGTACTGAATTGGGCCCGCAAACCGTGGCTTAGTGGTAGCGTGCTTGCTTACTAAACTGAACCTGCTTCTACGTACCGTTCACGGGATCAAGTCCTCCAGTCAACAATCAGGTATACGCGTGAGTCCCATGTTGTGGCTCTGACAATTGCAGGGGTGGTTTTTACGAGGTTTTCTCAGAGTTTTCCACTTTAAGGCTAGGTGCAGTGTGAAGTGGACAATCCATTGTCATATAAGTGAAATACCCCTGAGTACGATATGTAAAACACCAATCGAACAAACAAACAAATCAAGTACTGAATTATGTTAACAAGTGTCTGTTATGGTTTATATATCTTGTTTTCCTCAAGTACTGAATTGTGTTAACAAGTGTCTGTTATGGTTTATATGCAAATTAAAAAAGGTAGATAAAGGCTATTGATGTTAACAAAACTTTGTGTAACAGCTTTTAAAAATATCTGAGTACGGTATGTATTACACAAAAGTAAAAATAAAAACACTTAATATTGGTTTCAAGCTAATGATATTAGTCACGTGGTGATGTATCATTGTTGTTGCTTTATTGCAAAGCAAAACTCTTGGTAACTGGGCAAAATCACACTCCAATTCATGTCTGCATCAGAATAAGATATGTTTACTGGACCGTTTTTTTTAAATTTTGTACATTCTCAGACAAGAATGAGTTCTGTAATGTATTTTCTCATATACAGTATTACCATGGTTACCATTGATCACCCATGTCATAACCAAATCCATTTACGCTGTATGAAAAAGCCATGGTTACCATAGTTTGATTGGTACCCAAATAGATTTCCCAGTTTTTGCATTCTTCCTGAGAACATGGCATGTTGCATAGCATTGTTACTATGGGTTACTATGGTAACCCCATGAGGGCATATGTTTGATTTATTAAAACTTCTGTTTAACTTTCTGTGTACGTTTTAGGCCTACATTTATGAAAGACGCATTCACCATGGGTTGTACCTTTGCAGTTATGGATTTATGGATATTTTTTTGGAAGCAAAGTTGATCTTAGTGATCACGGTCGCCTGGCCTGTTTGATAGTAAATAAAATACCTTATTGAAAAACATAATAGTTTTTTATCTTAATTATACAGTTTGAGACTCATTTAAGAGTCCAGAAATAAACAATAATGCAAGAAATAAACATTTACTAAATGTATGGATTTGTCCCGATCTGTACTATACTATACTATACAGTATAGTATAGTAAGTAGGCTACAGATCAGGACGAATCCATATATTTAGTAAATGTTTATTTCTTGCTTTATTGTTTGTTCCTGTTTATTCTTTGACACTAAATGAGTTTCAAACTTTATAAATAAGATAAAAAAAACCTATTATTTTTTCAATAACATATTTTATTTACTATCAAACATTTACAAGCCAGGCTACCATGTTAGTGATATACAAAATTGATTTTCCTTTCTGGAGTAGATGGTCCCAATCCATTTCTGGAGCAGAACAAGAAAACTGTAAGGCCTATCTTTCTGAAACTTGGTAAGCATAAATTCATTCAACTGTAGTTGTTTCTTTTGCTAAAAAAGATTACTCATTGTTTATGTACCCATCATTTGATGATGGGATGTATTACGTTATTGGGTTGTCTGTCTGCAGTCAACTTTTTGGTTTTTTGACATCAACTTAAAAAGCTTACTGAATTCAAATCAAACCTAATACATGTTGCAAAATCTGAATTTGGTGTTATGATGTTAACTTGAAAACTGCTTCTTGAATTAAAATCACACTTAGTATGATTGTTCCATGCGACAAGATGTTGCTCGGCGGGTTTAGTTCTAGCATATGTTAGATTCCAGGTGGCGCCACCTGGTGGCAAAGTCTTAATTTCATTTCTGTATGTTAATTTGAAAACTTTTTGTTGAATTTGAATCAAAGTTGTGTTCCATGTGACAAGAAGTTGCTTGGGATTGATTTTGATGTATGTTGACCTACAGGTTGTGCTACCTGGTGGCAAAGTCTCAGTTTGGTTTCTGTATGTTAACTTGAAATTTCTGGTAAACTTTTTGGTAATAACCATGTAGTTGAAAGCTGCTTAGGTTATTCAAATCAAACTAAGTTAGTATGAGTGTTTCATGTGACAAGACACAGTTAAGATATTTCATGTGTCAAGATGTTATATGGGATTTCGTTTGGTGTATTCTTGTCTAGATATGTTATCCCCTGGTTGATTCTATTCAAACTCGATTTTAATATTCAATGTCGTAAGATTTCTTAGAATGTAAGCATATATTGTTACTCACTTGAACTCTTGTTTTATTTTTCCACCACCTTGTCTTCCAGCCCCACTCGTTCGAGTCCGCCTTTCAACCATCAGGTATATGAGCGAGTCACATGTTGTGGCTCTGGCAAACGCGGGGGTGGTTATTCTGAGGTTTACTCCTGGTTTCCCACTGTAATAAGGCAGTGTGAAGTGGACAATCCGTCATCATATAAGTGAAATACTCTTTAGTACGACGTTAAACACCAATCAAACAAACCAACAACCGGTGCTATTTATATATTTTCTTTGAGGCTTATAGGATAGGTTATTGACCTGTCACATATGGGCAAAAATAGCATCTTATAATGAAGAATGCTTTCCTTATACCAGGACTTCACCCGCTCGAGACTCCCATCGTTGCTGAAACAAAAAGGATTAACTTGTTTATAAGCTTAATATTTGCTTGATATTTTATTCAAGCAAATAAAGCCTAATTAATATTTATATACAAAAGACTTAAAATGTTAATTGGGCATGGGTAATCTGGAATACCAAACGAGCCATTATGTCAAGTTTTAAAAACTTTGCATTGCTACCTTACTGAATTAAAAGCAGGAACATTAATGTTTTAGCACAAATAATTTCAAAACCTTGTCACATGCTGTTGCATTCTTTCTGGAACCAAGAATCCCACTAGAAGAGTAGACATACAGCCTTCATTTCCTAGACCGACATTGGACCATTGTTCTCCTTGATGTTTCGGAATGTTCAATAAGTATAAGTATAAAACACTGAAGTCTTGCAACTGAGTTCCAATTCCTTTGGTCACAAGTGTCCGACTTTACCCATCTAAATACCTGCATGCCAACAGCACCTGTGGGAAGTTGCTGTCCAGCAACTTATATCTTCCATTGGTTTCTGCATTTTCGAGTCGATACCGTTCAAAAATACAAAACAAAGTACAAGAAACGCTATTATATCCAAACTCTAGCGTATTTAACGTTTATTTAAATATTTCATATGTATATGGAAACCAAACAAAGGGTCCCGAAAGACCCTTGCTTCATCACCAACAGTATGTTTATTTTGTACACGTTTGGCATATAATATTCACACAGCATATATATATATATATATCTAAATAGTAATCTTTTATGACCTCCCAGGTGGTTCGATCAGACACGAAAATAATGTCGTTTATATGGAAAGAGACTACAGTTTAACTGAGAAAACAAAACAAATAACATATAAAACACCTACACATATCCCTTACGCTACATAGCAAATGACAACATTGTCATCAATATACTGGCTCCGACGAACCCTTTCAACATCAGGTGGTTTACAACAAATAATCAAAGACTATACCTGTTGTTCAAACTTCCGACGTCCAGATCCCCTACTGCATCAGTTTTCTGTATAGTTATAAAGGCATGCATCAAAACCGAATAAATGAATAATACTTTCAAAATTTGTGTTTGATGCACCTATTACTTTCGTGAATGATTTCCGCTGTCTACGGCCTGCTGGGCCACATGTTCATCATCAGTATTGATTTAACATTTGACTGATTGATTGGTCGATCGATCAGGGCTGATCAGGTTTGAACGACACACTTAAGATTATTTCACTCTAATGACGACAAACCAACCCAATGTGCTAGGGAAACCGCCCTCAATATCCTTGGCAATAAACATACAGCAAAGGATAATTACATTATATTTATTCCTTCTTGCAGGTAGTGTTGTTCATCACACGCAAATACATATGTTAGAAATGATTTACCTGCTTGCAATCAGTACTGACACAGTCTTGTGCTGCATTCTCTAACTCCTTAATTGAAACAATAGTTTTCAATACTATCAAAAGCTTCATTAATTGAAAATTTACAGCTGTTACATACAACCAAATATTTAAAAATTATACCTGTATAATAATTGCAATTATTGTGCATGCGCAAATAAAATGCACTAGTTAAAATATGTTTTGTAATAATATAAAATAAATACAACCAATAACTTCAACATAATCTTACGTTATGATATTAACAATAAAACCAATTATTCCACACACTGCCCATTTTAAAACATATGTTCAGTTATTCTACAACTATGAGTGATTTAAATGTTTTAAGTCGATATCATATGGGTTCTAACATGTGATTTAACTAAATTAAATTAACACGCCGAAATCCATCCCAAGCGCCATCTTGTCACATGAACACTCATACTAAGTTTGACACGAATTCCACTATAAGTTTTCAAATTAACACACAGAAACGAAATTTAGACTGCCACCAGGGGGCGCCACCTGTAGTCCGACATACGCCAAAACTAATTTCAAGCGACGTCTTGTTACATGGAACAAAAACCCACTTAGTTTGACTTGAATTCCACGAAAAGCTTTTAAGTTAACATACAGAAACCCAATTTAGACTTTGCCATCAGGCGGGGCCACTTTTTGGTCGACATATGCCAAAATCAATCCCAAGCGCAGTCTTGTCACATGGAACACACATACTAAGTTTGATTCCATTTAAATAAGCGATTTTCAAGTTAACGTCCGGAAACCAAAACGTTGACGGACGGACAGACAGACAACCCCATAACATAATAGTCCCGTCAAATGACGGGCGTATAAAAATAATAAATTGGTGATCATACTTACTGCATGATCTGGGACTCTTCTTGCCATTAAGGTGGCCTGTGTGTGATCGATCTTGAACCTTTACCTAAATAAGACAACAGAAAATTAGGTTTTTTTTAACATTCAGAGTACTGTTTGCTGTTGAGTGTATAGAGGGGGGCGGGGGGGGGGGGGGCTTTTTAAAAAACAGCATTTAGTAACGAAAATGTATCAATAAGTTTGGATTGAAAAGGACAAATGTGCAAACTTAGCTTGTTTGATCACTCGCTGGGTCATTGTCCTTCGTAGGACGACTTCGATATAGCTTTCTCTTCGATTTGGACTGACACTCCCCGGAGGTCAATTTCTGTAAACTTTGCAAGTCGAATTAAAGTGGTGTCATTATTTTGGCCAAGTCAATGGATTTTAAATTATTCATGACGTGTGCATGACTCTAAACATATAATTTAGTAGTATTGTACAATTTTTGGTGTAGGCCCACTACAGCATGACCATCATAAATGGGGCTAGAAAAGGAGCAAAACAAGAAGAACCTCGTAACTGACTGAGAACAGACAAAACCTTCGCACTAATACACGGTTTTACTTTCTGTTATTCGATAACCAGAAAACAAGATAAATCGGCTGAAATGTTGTCCCAATTTATAACATTAGTCCACTACATGCAGCTCTACACACCTTTCTAACACTATAGGGCGGCAAAGCAAAAATGAGACCGGGTATAAAATGCACGCTCACCAACAATGCGGACTCGCCCATCTTTCGCCAGGTGCATGACAGCCATAGCCCTGGAACCTTGTTGTTGAACCAAGTTTCGAATCTGGAAGTATACAGCTTTTAAACAGATATAAGCATTCAGTGAACATGCTTAAATGGCAATTATAATTGGGATCTACTGTATAGTTTAAATTCATATTTTAAACGTGACAACATCTTCAAAAAGCAGATGTTTTATCGAACAAGCACAAACTGGCACTAATTCATCAATTCCACAACCATCTGTGAAGACTGCATGACAATTTCAATTGAATATTACTTTAAAAAGTAATCACATTGGCACAGGGTGTAGATTATTTAAAATCAGTGAATCATCTCATGCTCTAGATAAACTCCGAGATTCAGCCAACATACACATAGCTTTGTGAACATATCCAATACATACAATGTAGCTTAATGCCTAGTTCACACCAACGGCGAATGTCGCGCTTTAAATCGGCGAGCAAAGCACCATCATTTTTGTTTACTTTTCCCAAAATATCACGATCTCCTAAGTAATGTTACGCTCTGATAAGCTCTGATACGAATTGGTTATGCTTTGGGGACGAATTATTTCCCGCTTTGATCAGGCCCCGGGAGGGAGCGGTGGACCATGGCCCTGCAGAATACTCCCTCGGCTTCCTCAGTCGATCGTAAGAGGCGAGAAAAGGGTTGCTTTCTGTTACCCTGGTGTTCACAGAGCTAAAGGGTAACAGGAAGCAGATTTGTTTGTAATGTCCTGTATTTGTGTCCGTCGTCATATAAGTGAAATACCCTTGAGTACGACTTTAAACACCAATCCAACAAACAAACAATCAAAGTTTTTGTTTAAAAGTTATGGGCTGGACAAGGTTTTTAGTAAAATGGCGATTGTGGCCTTGACCTCGACTCAATGACCTTGAGTATAGGTCATGACACACCCATTAGCCATAAGGAACATTTGTGCAAAGTATAAGCTTCTTCAAAGTTTTTGTTTAAAAGTTATGGGCCAGACAAGGTTTTTAGTACATTGGAGATGTGATCTTGACCTTGACTCCACGACCTTGGATACAGGTCATGACACACCCCCTAGCCATGAGGAACATTTGTGCAAAGTACAAGCTTCTTCAAAGTTTTTGTTTAAAAGTTCTGGCCTGGACAAGGTGTCCCTGTCACTTCCTTCGAAAGCGGGGAATAAAAATCAATTTTTATGACACACACCGATAAGGAACCTGATAACATCTCTAGCAATGTTGACAAACAAGTCTTTCGTAGAGGTGACTGTGCAGAACTGTTGCCTAACAGTGGCAAAGTCTACACAGTCAACCAGCATTTGTGATTGACAGATGGACTGAAAGACACACGGACACCTAGTAGTATTTCTAAGTTGCCTCCCTGCTAAAGTAGCGATGGACAAAATTAAATAGATGTATATAAATACATGTGACAAAGGCCCTGAGCCAAATAGTAAGTGGTAGAGGCTAAGAGGTTAAAAATAAAAGAGCTATCCCAAACACTGGGAAAAGTAGACAAGGTATAACAACACAAGTACAGAATGCTCGACTTTCATGAGGTTTCTTTTTTCTTTCATGCAGAATTAGTTTTTTGCCGCAATTTTTAGATTGTGGATTGTCTTTGTTTGGTTGGGGTTTAACGTCATACTCAAGGGAATCCACTTATACGACAACAGACTGTCGACTTCACACTGTTCCTTGCCCAATTACAGTGGAAAACCGAGAGGAAAGCTCTTAAAAACCACCCTAGTGATTGGCAGAGCCAAAACATGTGACTCGCTTAAGTTTATTGAATTCGATTGGGGTTTAACGTCGTACTCAAGGGTATTTCACTTATATGATGATGTGCCAGCCCAATGGGTGAAGGAAACCACCCTCACCACCACTGGCAACAAAGAAAGACAGGACGAGACAAATACAGGACGACAACAACAGGAAGCAATACAGACGCAATAAACAGATTGGCTTCCTGTTCCCCTTTAGCTCTGAGAGCACCAGGGCAACATGAAGCTCCCTCCAACCACCCGCGTCATAGATATAGAAATGATATGGCATGTTATGTGCACCATATGGGAGATATCAAGCCATATAGGCTGTAGCTAATTGAGTGTAATATGATTAGAAAGGCTATCAACAAACTTTGAACAACATTTATCAAAACTCCTGATTACAGACTTTTCATTCAAGCTGAATTTATTGTTATGTTTTTGTTAATTGTCCGCTTTCCATGGGTAGTTTTCTATGGGTGTTTCAAGTCCTTCATTAGCACGACGGGAATATAAATCTCCCAAGAGATGAAAACACCTCAAACATTATAGTTGTGTTAACAAGGCTATACTGTTGGAATACAAGACTGTCATATACCGGAACCTACCTAAAACACATCGCAAATCAATAAAGAAAACAATCTGATTATAATTTTATATCTACTGTTTTGGAAGATTAAGTTTATTCATTTAAGCTTATTCAAATTTGTTTTAGAAGCCAATTACTTTTATATTTTATTATTTGTTTAACAAAATTTTCTTTTATAAGTTTAATTGATGAGTCATGGTAAAAGGATTGCTTTGGTATTCAGGTTTTTCCATTCGACTGAATGTATAGATGGATCTTTTGATTACCAAAGGGTCTACGTACACGGTTCAGTGGATAGCATATCAGAGTACTGATTCTTGTTTTATGAACGACTCAAAGGATCGAGTCGCTCTGACAAACTTCGGTATATGCTGAAGTCTCCAAAAGGTGACTTGCCTGCGGTCGTGGCTTAGTGGTAGCGTGTTCACTTACTTAACTAAACCTGCTTTGATGTACCTTGCACCGAATTGAGTCTGTTAAACCCCAATCAAAAGGCTATACAAATACTTTACCTTAGGACCTCCTGATTTCTATGTTTTACCATTGTAACTTCCTGGGAAGGAGAAAAGAATTGTAAATGACCTAGTAGTTTGTGACAGGGGAAATTATTTCACTAAAAATCACTATAGGGCAGCAGTAACATCCTGATTTGTTTTTGGTGTCTTGACTTATATGAAGTTGCAGGTGGTTGAAGGGGGATTGCCGTTCCCTGGGCACTAACAGTAGAGGGACAACACAAATCTTTTCTGTTGGTTTGTATTGTATCTGGTTTGTATTGTATCGTGTAATTTATCCAATCATTGTCTAGTTTCTTGCTGTGTATTCAACCTTATTTTGTCAGTTTTGAGGGACTGTTTTGGTTTTTTAACTCATTGGCCTTGCATTTTAATTTTATGGGAGAACATTTTTGAATGATATTTTCTTTTCTGTTTCAGGGGATTAAACTGGACGCAGGAGGCCATGTGGTTGTGGACGAGTATCAGAACACATCCGTTAAGGATATATACTCCTTAGGGGATGTCTGTGGGAAATTCCTGTTGACACCAGGTAAGGTGGTGGTAAACCCTAATCGAAGAAAACTGATCAGTTCCTAACAACTTTCATGTGTTCTTTATCGTCCGCACAATATGGGTGTCAATTTCAAATGACTCTTTTAATTGTAAGTTAAATATTTATAGACAACTTGCATCTAAATTTGGTTACATATTAGAACAACTACTTAAATGTTTTATTAAAACCAAATGATACTAGGTTTCTTCTCGGTTTTCCATTGTAATAAGGGCCCGCGGCCGTGGCTCAGTGGTAAGCGAGTGAGCTTCCTGAACTGAACATGCTTCGATTTACCGTTCACGGGT
>JARFOD010085489.1:0-18751 GCA_031763545.1 Mopalia muscosa | reverse complement strand
GGCTTATATATTGACCCCCCCCCCCCCCCCCCCACCATCCTTTTCGGCAAGCCCTGGAATGCTACGTATTAATTTTCAAGTCTTCCACTTCACACCAATACTGTAGAAGTGACTATATGGAAAGGAATATGTTCAACAATAAGTTCCAACATGTGTTTATAAGATATGCCAACATATGTTCGAGGGGGACTTATGAAAAGAAACGTATTTTGAATACATAGCAGCACTTTAAATGTATTTTGTAGATATCTAAGAATCAGTATGGTCAAGTTATATATCTATTAGGGAAAGACAATCGGGGCTGAGATATTGATATAAACTCGGATATGAAACAGATCTCTTATTTGTTTTGTATGAATATTAACATCTATATTCTGTATGGTATCTGCAAAATAAAACTGTTTATTGTTTTCATATATCGGTTTAAAACAAATAACCAGTCGTCGTTTGGACTGCAGGGAATAGTATCAAGTAGACGTCATAGTAAAGGCATTATAGATACTTCCTTCAAAAGGCATTCTGTTTGGAAATGATTATCCGATATTCTATCGGAACTTTCCGCATTTCCGGGCAAGACGCCATCTTTCGTTAGTCGTCTTTCTGTAGAGAATAAAACAGATAGAAGATTTCATGGAATAACTAGTAAGGCTGTTTGCTCTGTGATATTATGGTACCAATCACAAATGAAACAACGTGGATAAATATATTTTTAATAATAGCTATTTGCAGTTATTTATTATTGTCAGTTTCACAATAATGTTCATAGACATGCGAAGAAGCTGAAAAGTAACAATGGTTCACCAATTACCAACATATATTTGGAGGACGTCAAATAAATCCTTGATTTAATGAAAACATTCTCTTCTTAAAGACCAAAACAAACTTATTAAAACATTAAAATCAAATTAAGCTACAAACATAATTTATAACCTAACAGGCTGTTTATCTGTTTGATGATAAACATCGTGCTGATGACTACACATATGATATTTTTTTTAAAATAGTAAAGCCATCATGTTGTATTGAAGTAACCGACAGAAAAGTCACATAGCGAGGGTCGACAAACAGTTTCAATAAGTCAATAATCGAAATTACCTATCCCCTAGTAGGTTGCCCTTACCTTCCATGCCATGATTAGTTCTACGTTATTTTTTTTTCATATGCCCACACTTAATGCATCTCAGTTAACGAAAAATCGACTTATTGAATTGGGTTGAATATTATATTAAAGAGAAATACAACGTATATGACCACACTTATTGCATCTCAGCTAACGAAAAATCGACTGATTGAATTCAGTTAAATATTATTATAAAGAGAAATACAATGTTACAGATGTGTTAATAATTTTTTCATGTGAAGGATAGATTTATTTTTTCGTGTATATGATTTCGACTCAAAAGAAAACATAAATCCGGTGCGGTTTTGTCTGCAGACAAATAGCATATATTGATCTTCACGGCTTTGGTCGGAAATTTGGAATCATCTATTAATCGCCTGGGGTTCGGGAACCGGAAAGTAACCTATCGTCTGCTTCTTTCAATTCATCCTGTATCCCTTGCGACGAGTTTCCCCGGGAATTATCAACACGCCTTCAATTCGTTACAGACATTATTATAAATCAACCGTTTTCATTGATAACATTTAACGAGTTTGAATAAGTTTTGTTTGTCGAGATTGGAAGGAAGCCAAGTCTTTTTGGCGTAAACGTGAACAGAATCTCCAGTGATCATTTCGGTGTCTGCTTCGCTCTTGACGTGTGTCAAAGAAACTGACCATGCGTATTACGAAGGTCAACAGCACAGCGGCCAGCTCTTCAACTGTGGTCAGTGGTCCTTCAAACTGGAGCTGACCGCTGAGCAAAAGTGTTGATGGACGCCTGCCAGACTACCTGATAAGACATTAACCGTACTTAACCACATGGCTGTACCATTACTGAAACCTATAGGGCCGGCTGATAAAGTCCATTTGGTGCAGTGTGACTTAATTATATTCAAGTTCAGGGTGCATGTGTATATTAACAGCATGCTTCGTCTCTTTGTACTTGTGATCAGCGTGACAGGAGGAGCAAGTCAATTATGTTCGGCTCCTCTTTTATCACTGAAATTGCGGATCTAAAAGCTAGGGGACAGTCTCTCCAATGAGACTATTGCTTCGGTGCTGAATAGTAGGTTAACTAGCAATCAGCTCATACAGAACCCTGATAATTTTTATCGTTTATTTCGTCAATCTTAAAACAAAACATAAAGGAAAACAAAATTCCTCGAGACTGTAACTTAAATGCTGTGACAGAATTACACGTCTAAATCAGCACATTTTGTAATCAATACTCCCCTTGCACCACAATAATGGCTACTAATTATTGTATGATTCAAAGCATATATGTCATACCATGTCTTAGAGGAAGAAGTTTTTAGTCAGTTGAATTTCTATATACCTATCTTAAACAGACCGAAATGCCCCTAAATATTGCTTCGTATTTTCTTTTAAATTTTACTACCCTAAATATTGTATTATTGACTTGTTGTCACAAGCCTCCCCCAATGAACATTTTGCCATAGGTTGAGAAAGTAGCAGCGAGTTTAAATACATTACCTCGGAATCCACGCTTGGTGAAATATTTAGAGTCCGATGGCATGCGGTGCAGCGATTCTGTGTTTGCTCTTATTAATTGCAGTTATGGGTTATACTAGGAAGCATGGTCACGCGGGGGAGCCTCTTTGCTTGTAATAATTATCTATACATAATCGATGTATGTTTTGAAGTCAATCTGCTTTAAGCGAGTCATGGAACTCCCCGGTTTTTGGTAATGGATTCGGACACCACATATAAACGTGACCGGATTATTCATGTCACATTATACATTCGTTTATTTTATGGTCTCTTGTTTACACTTTTGAGAAAAGAATAAATTAGTCTAGAGACTATGGTCCAGTTCATATTGGAATATGATATTGTTGCAGGGCTAAAATGGAAAACTAAATCGGAGCCCTTTGATGAGGCCATTCCCGGGCCATAGCCTCTTCCTACTTTTCGGAGATATACCATAGAAATATTTTCGAAACAGATATCAGAAATTGTACGGCTCTTTGAAGACTTTATGTCCATCAAACTGTCTCCTTGTGGAACCAGACAATTAGACCTAGATTATTGTCCTGCAGGAACAGATGGCGACGGACGAAAAATGTCAGACTGACGCCATACTATAAATTCTTATATCAGCCTAAGAACCGATATTGGCTATCAAGCCAATTATTGGCCACGATACACTAAGAACTGATTGATAGATCCGTTAACAAATGATGCAAGAACTAATAATGAACATAGTTTTATGATAATAATTAGCGAATAGACCTCGAAAACATGATGAAAGAAATGAGAGAAAAAGCTACTGATTATTTTCCTATTTTTTTCTTTTCTAAGAGGAATAAAATGAATGTTTCCAATTGATATGAACCGTAGTTATTAACGTCTTAGTCACACTCATTTCACGTAAATGACGACATTGCTATTTCGGTCATAGGCGGACAGATGGTAGGCGGAAAACTCTTCCAAAACACACTGCAGTCGACGGAAAACGACTTGGGACGAAAGTCGACCTCTATAGCCGTCTTATATGGGGTTACATCGAACGAAGTTAGACAGTACGGATGATTCATCGACGGAGCCACAACGCGGCCTAAATGAACGGATGGTGGAACATATAATGGACATAAGGAATAACATTTTAGGATACCGCTTGCAAATAAACAAATACATCAAGAAAAAAGTTACAGGTATATAAACAAATAAATAAATTTATTATGACAGTACATTATAATTCAGGTGTATCATTAACGCGAGTTCAATGATTTAAGCAAAATTTAAGCCTAAAATGTTGCCAGTGTTCTTTTGGGAGCACGGGAAACAGTTAGATCAACGAAAAAGTCAGAGATTTTAGTATGTACATGTGTAGGTACACATTTTTTTTTTTGACGTTTAACTTTGGTGACTTTTAACAGTCAGAAACTCAACCTATTGATTTGATTCAATTTCTAGTTTCTTTGTATTGCATTGTAAGCAGCCGTTTGCTCTTTGACTGTCGTAATTTAACTCACGCCTTGAAGCGTTAGGGATACTGGGTGAAACATTAAACCGCTGTTGATTCAAAAATTTGTTTTATTTTTTTTTTCTAAAATGTTAATCAACTGAGCTGTATCGATTTGTTGTTAAACTTGAGCAACATGATAACGTTAATCAAACTGCGGATCGTATTTATGGAAGCCATGTTGCGATCTGTGACAATTTATCATCTGTCACCATCTCCATTCAACGTTTTTATTGAATTTTATCGACGTTAACGAGGCCATGTGGCATCAAACGCTGCCAATAATTTCATATTTTGCAATATTTTCCTTTTATAAACCACTTAGCTTAATGTCAATGACTTTTGATTTCCACTGACATAGCTTTAATTTGTGATGTTTGTCATGTGCAGTGAACGCTGTCACTTGTATAAATATACTGAAATGATCAGAAATATCCGATCCAGAAAACAGTCATTGGCCGCAGGGCGAATTGCAAATACGTTTCCTTATAAATATTATATTAAGTGTTGATTAGACATCTTGCCATAAGGCTTTCCAAATAGATTTACACCCTTCGGCAAGTCGTCAGACATTAATGAATCTATTCAAGTCAATCAAAAATATTTTCAAATAAAATTCTTAATAAAATACGTAATACATTTCTTTCTTTCTGAATTTCTCATACAACCGTTTTGTTCTTTTTTTTTATATTTTGTTTTATTATTGGCTCAAAATTGTTCAATATTTTCTATAAACTTTTTTCTTATTTAATAAAATTGTTGTGATTAACGTGGAACTTCAGGTAATTCTGCTTAAATCGGTGGTGGCAATGGTTCTAAGAGGCAATCGAACAATTCTCATTAATAGTCACGCTGTGGAACTGCAAAGCACAGACCACCTGGCGATTTCATCTTCCACCGAAAGTTAGCTCATGGATAGAATTTGTAGAGGAGGTTTGTTACGGGAACAGTATGTCTAGAAGTAATAGACAATTCAATTAAAGCTACCGGAGAGCCATTAGACAAACAGAGACGTAGGCTGTCATTTTTGTTGGCTAATAATATGAAGAGATGGAACTTTAACCGCAGATATCTCCAATGACAAATAAGAACGCACAAAAGTGGGTAAAATTCAATTGAAATACAATTTTTTTTATAAATATATGGATGGGTTCGATATACGAAACCATAAATCTGAACAAATAAAACAATCGCCACTCAAATTTGTCAATTATTATATAACTAACAAGAGATGCAATGAACAGGTAATTCGCTTGTAGTACCGTAAAATGTCATAACTTTGCCTAATACACAGTTGTAAAACAGACGTATCTTTATTCATAAAGCAAAAATGTGGACGAAATTGCTTAACTTAGATTGGGAGTCGCACCTTCCTATCACAGTGGTTGTTCGTGATTCGTAATTACATGCCCCATTATGGGGATGCCCCCATAGTAAGCTTATATCTACTATTTATATACGTTTCAGACTCAAACAAGATATTTATATACTGTTGATCGATCAGCATTTGTTAACTGTATGTAATACGTAGGCTGCAAAATAAATTTTGTCAAGTACATTTTTAAGCAACTAATAGGCGTTTTGATGCAGATTCACATAAAGTGTGGCCAAACTGATTCACTGATATCGAACAAATGAAGAATTATTGATATTGATATTGATACACGAATGACCGATTCTGATTAATCGATAATGAATAATTTATTTCTTTACATCGATCATTTGCCAGATTTATCGATAGAGACAATTTTTTATATTCCAATTTTTAATTTTTACGTGGCATCTCACGAGTACGTTCAAATGGTGGTTTATCGTTGTTATGAGTGCTTTAAAAGCAACACCGACGGTTACTGGGTTATACTTCTCTTATAATTATGAATGTGGGGCAAATTACTTCTGCGGCTAATCGTTATAAGTCTAAGGCAACTAACCCCCTTTTGGTGACTTTCAGTGAATCGATAATTCTGAATTTAATGCTAATTTAACATTCCTAGTGTGTATGTCTCTAGGTCACCTACAGATTGCATGTATACTCCTGTCAAATTTCATTCCAAATGTCTGATCCCCAATCATAAATAAAACAAGATGGAAACTGACCGAACACACGACATACACGCAAACTCCCACACCCATGCACCCTGTGTTAAAATAATTAGACAAAAAAAAACCTATTGCTTGTAAGGATCAAATACATTAATATCATGTGGCCATAATGCTCTATTGTGAGTGAATCTGTATATAATAAACGAATTACTGTAGTATAGTTTGCCCACTGGGTAAGTAAGCTCTTCTTTTGAAATATCCTTTGAAGATATTATCTGATTTTATCTCAATCGAAGCTATTCAGCCACTCAAAGGCTCACCTATCCTCTTTATTGACAGATATTTTACAGAAAGTCTTTTATCTGAGATGGAGAACCCTAACCGAGCTTGGGTGACATCAATTGATTAGTAGGAAGTATTGTCTCAGGGATGGACAATGACAAGGTGTGTCTGACACGAAGAGGGTACTTGATGGGATAAGCCACAAGCGACGCTTTCAACACTGAATTCAGGATAACTTTATAGTCACCAATTTCGCCCTGAATTAACAACCTGGCTGAACTAAGAGAATATATTAATTTGAAATTACCTGTACAGAGTAATTTAAGTACGATGCTTTTGTTTCAATGATTTACACATAGAGGCTACATCAACTCAATGCATATACACAAACACGATAGCCTTCTTGTAGCTCTCTTGCTCCCTAAACGAGAGGACATGGATTGGTCGCAACAGAG
Organism: Mopalia muscosa; assembly: GCA_031763545.1. NCBI lineage: Eukaryota > Metazoa > Mollusca > Polyplacophora > Chitonida > Mopaliidae > Mopalia > Mopalia muscosa. The sequence goes on along the minus strand of JARFOD010085489.1, from coordinate 11,884 downwards.
TCGGGCTTTAAAGATGTAAAATAAAGGTGTTTTTGTCTCCTTTGTTTCTTATAAGTAGGTGTAAGAGGATGACTAAATGGCTGGTCTGACACATGGTCCCAGTTGTTGGAAAGACTTTTTGTCACTAACACCAAATTAAGTAGCTAATATATAGATGATAAGAGATAGACCCCAACAGGACGTGATGTCTTATAAAAGCGGAATAAATTTGATAGCGGTTCGACCAACAGAGACTGCATTATTTAGCCCCATTAACGATGAGAATAACAATTTTAATACAAGAATGTGATGCTTTCTTTTGTTGATTAATCCATTTGACGTAAACATAATTGGATCTGTAGTTTATTTCGAGTAGAACTTTGATCAGATTTATGTTGGGTTATAAAGGCGAGTGATAAAGGACACTTCCAAAACTACAATACCAACTACCCTGGTGAGGCGCACTCTTTAACATTAGTTATCGGCCCCAATGATATTTATGAAAAGTGATTTTCGTTTCTACTTCTCACGGGTTGTTATGCATAAGTCCAGTGAGTCAAAAGATTATATCAGAAATGATAACTCATTTTTAATCCACTTATACATGAAAGGGTCAAAGCAATTCAGCCAATTAACCCACCAAATGTGTCTGCCCACGCGTCGTTGACCTACATAATTAAGTACCACAGCCTTCATGTAAGTAGACTGAACATTGTCAGACTCGAAATGAGTATTTTAGGTTATTGCACTATGACCTTTAAATCTATTTAGCTAACTGGTTATGATTAGCTAAATGGGATCAAATTATCAACAATAATATGTATGATTTTGACATGCTCGTTAAACGGCTAGTGAACTATTATAGTGGAAAACAAGACTTGAACTAAAATCAATTAATGGTTTGCTCACGTGAGTACTATCTCACGACCTTGAGAACATGGTGACATTGTTCATTCAACTGACCTGTAGCTTTTTAATGAGATAACTAAGACCTGTTCCAGATACTTGGCGGTCCTCTGACGGAAACTGTGACGATAGCAGCTGCTCTTTTCTCCTCTCTTTTAATTCCCTTAGTAATGAAGCTGGGATGATCTTTTTACTCAAAAGTTTCTCAAGGTATTTGGATACTAACGCACTTCTGGGTGTGATTTGGTTAAACTCTTCTCCGTCTGATCTCTTGTTACCTGAAATTAGATTTTAAAATATATACTCAGGGACTATACAATTAGATTGAAAATGCAGACTTTTCATTTTTTAAATCCGTTACTCGCTGATATCTTTAAAAGAGCTTAGTGAGTTATTCTAAAACAGGACCTTCGGATTATGACGTTAGTAACACCGTCACGTCCATAAGCCAATTACTGTGGTCTCAACTTTTCAGGACAATCGGTAAATGATTCTTGTTTTGCCGTTATTCGCTTTACAGAGTCCAAACATGGGTACGTTTAATTCGTTCCTGCTTTCTAACTTGGGTGGAAGATAAATATGTATTTTAGTATGCAGTTTGAATGTGTGTGATTACATTTCTAAGGTCTTGCTAGACCGATTGCGCTGAGCATGTACAAAATCCCTTTTATTTAAACATAAGTCATTTGAAACTTTTAACGGTGAAAAATTCGTTTGAAATTCCAATTTGAATGAAAGTATTTAATTAGGGAATTTCGTTTTTGTTTTCATAGTGAACTTTTTTAGCCCATGTTAAGATATGGAGATTAAAGGGATGATCACGGTGACTTTGGCTCCATCTGTGTTTCTTTTCGTCATAAGTTGATGTGTAATCCCAGTCATCAGTATAATAATGTGTATCACACCCTAATCTCTCCTTGTACTCATTAGAGCTATTGACATGCTCCTATCGCTCTTAGTGGTTCAAATATAGACTGAATTGATAGCCAATTTCTTATTATGCCAGATTCAGAAAATTCAGCTCTTGTCAGATTCTACATCAAAAAATGCTTATTTTTTCAAAACGGTTCTTTTTAAATTGACATTTTAAAGTGAAAATGTGGCCATCAATAATTTATGAAACTTTTTTAAAAAATGACGATGTTTTTTCTGAATTATATATTTTGTGTTTTTAAATACATTCCTTTGGTTGGGCAGTCAACTGATCTCGTCTTTAGCACAATTTAATTTTAGGGTTACTCTTCAAAATATACAATTTTATTTGGTGTTATAGTAATTACATTTTGTCAAAAAAGCACTCAAATCTGCTGTAATGTTGACTGTCGACATAAATATTAGCAGCAATGAGTTTAAAAGTTATTATCAGATATTACCAAGTTTACATATTTACCTTCCTGACCATCTAAGTTTATATAAATATATATATATATAAATACATAATGTCCTTATCTATATTTATGATAGACTTAGAAATATTGTTTCTATCAAATTCAACACGGGGGTCCACCAAGACCTTTAATTGTATGTGCCGCTAAAAGATAGCTGCTATAGATTTTCATTTTGATTTGGCATTACAAGATCATTGTTGGTAATATCAGAGATTACCATCTCTGTAGTTCAAATACTTAGAAACTATTCATTGTTACCATTTGCATGCCAAACTAGCGGGGTGTATATTTAGCGAATACGTGTTGAGTAAAGCAGACGACATGTCTTTTTGATTCGGACACGCTCGCTGCATGAACAATAAATATCATATCCACCAAAGAATTCGATACTTTTTGTTTTGCGTTACATGATCTGATGTTTGGTCTGGGTGGATTTGGAAAAGCTACGGATAATGTTTTCTTTGGCTCGTAATGGACAAAGCGTTATAGTTAGTGCAGCCGCCCAGGACCCCGGTGAGTTGTTGTGTGGATTCGAGATCACTCGGGATTTATCCAGCCAGTGATCGTCAATACATTAGTTTGAGTCGCGTCTGTGCCTGGTGGAAACTCTACGTCGGTTCGTGCAGCGTTTACGTTCTGGGAACTGTAATAATTCATAAAATAGCATTAAAGTTTATGCTGCAACCAATCGATGTTGAAGCACAATAGAAAATCGCGAAGTAAAGTTGAGAGCTCATGGTAAACAGATCAGCCATTCTGCCACTCTCACGAATCGATCCCAACTAATCAGCGGTGTGTTAAGGGCACCATGCAAAGAAAATCTTTATGGAATAAAAGCAGCAGTGAGCACACACGACGTGATAGTCACCATATTAGAATCATATTAACGCGGCTAGGAATATTTGCCCACTGCGTCAAATGATAGTCATTCAATGCGAGTGGACATGTGTGCTGCGGCCCTTATATAGACAGTTTTACCCAAAATTACTGTCGTTGATGAATTTCTTAAGTACAATGTCGATAACCTTTGTTTTTACTCAAAAAATAAAGAAACGTGTATTTCCGTACATGAATTTTTGATTTTAGGTCTAACAATTTTAGTTTCTTGTTGAAATAAACTGATCGATGATATTGGATGTGTTATAAAGTCACTAAATTGAATGTGGAAATGTGCATGCAATCAATACTCTTTTGATCTTATGGCAGAGGGAAATGTACCACAACTGAACATTCCTTTAACGACCTTGTCTAGTGATAACAGCTTCTCAGAGGAGGATTTTAATTCAGAAAACGTTTGCAAACTGATGTGAACCGAACCACACCCCCAAGGTTCTAGAATCAATCAACAAATCATCATCAGTAAATATCAGCCATGATAACAAGCGATGTTTAAAAAGATGTGTATTAAAATTATAAGAAATTGCTTCATTCAATTGCATTATTAAGTTTAAACCAAATTGTAGTGGGTTAACTGGTCCAGAGAGCCGGAATTTATTGCTGGCGATTTTGTGTTTCACATTAAGGTTCCTTGTTCCATGTCCTTTTCGGGTTTCTGTAATTTGCTGAACTAAAATCAGCACCAGTAAAAAGAGGTTTATCCAAAAACTAATTCAAATAAAATTCATGATAGCTTCTAAACGACACAAACCTTACATACAGTTGTAGCTATGGTCTTTACGGGCTTATTTCTGTAAAGATAGAACCACATATGTATGGCAAATCATATTTTTAGTCTAAGCTATACGATAAATAAACAACAAGGATCTATATTACAGATTAGTACAAAATGAAGATAAATGTGACAATTACAATTTAATATCAGTTCAAAATTTTCCCTAATGACGAACTTGTACACTCTCAAAATCATTAAGTGACCATTGTCATGAATAATTTAGGTTTGTAAGTTTCACTCAATATCAGGCCGTTTGCGTTATGTTCTGGCTACCGTGCGGAGACATATCCTAGTACTTGTATAACCCTGGTTAATTCTGGGAATTATCACATGACTTGCGCGGAATTTTCAGGGTATATGCGGGGGAATATCCTGAAATTCGACTACCACTGATTAATCGAGGAATTGTTTGTACGATTGCCTAAATTGCAGCCCCCGCAATAGGCTACTGGACCGATCAACCCTGACTTATTCCGGGTTGACAAAGGCGGGAAGAAGTCACGTGATGTCACGCGACCTTCTGCTACAGCAGCGCAATTACTCTCGATATTAAATGGTAAATATTTAGACCGAATTGATCTCAATCACGGCGTTTATTTCATTATATCCGTTTTACCTGAATGTACACCACAGGCCTAGAATCATTTTAAGAGTCTATATACTTTCGCTCCGTAATTTCTTATACACATTGTTAATAGTGGAATTACGATATGCTGTGTTTATCGATCACGAACGTTGATGATTTCGAAAGAGGTAGCTCATTAAATTCGAACCAATTGGTAAAATAGCTACCGGACACAGCATTGAAGACAAACGTAGCCTAGACACATGAGCCTGCTTTAAGACTCAAGGGATGTTGTATCTGCGACAAAATTTCCCGAGTAAACGATTCAAGACAACGTCTAGAGGAAAGCAAAGTACTATTTTGAAAGTCATTGTTTCGACCTGTTCCGTGCTGATAAAGGCGGCCATTATGATTTTTATTTATGCTTTTTTTATATTGCTGTTTAGTGTTAATGCGTCGGATTTGATTCAACGGGAATTCACATAAAAGGCATTACGCTGTCTAGCAAATCAGGCGATTTGACTTTCCATTTGGTCTCTTGAATACCGACTGTAGCTATATAGTTGGCATTGACGAGGTGATAGAACAATGCATGTTTCACTCACCTCTGCGGGGAACATACTCCAAGGTCAACCAATTTACGAAGCGTTACAATAACAACCAGTCTAAAACATCTTTCTGTATTCATTGGCTGGTAAAGTAACTATAACAAAACAGTGTTTTGCTTATTAACACTAAACAAAGCATATCTACATACCATAAGAAAGTGCTTAAAGGAAAATACACATGTACATAAAATAAAGTCTAAGAAGGTCCGTGATTTTGAATATTGAAACATCCCACTAGGTGTATTCGAAGTGGACAATCTTTTTCTCATGCTACGTGTTTGTGCAGGTTTTTGGTATGATGTGTTAAAAACTTTATAGATATTATACTGGTTACGCTATAGATTGTTGCTGTTGAAAAGTTTCTCCGAAAAAATGGGCTAGGAACAGAATCGTCACACTCTTAATCAAATGATTCAAACACGCAAAATGATCCAAAATTTAAAAGAGAAGAATAATGAAGCAGTAGCGGATTTGATCCGAAGAGTATAAACAGCAAAACGATTTGCACATTTTGTTACGTGTGCAGAGACAACTTCGTATACTATTAATTGTGAGTCCGTGCCGCCTTTGTGCTAACGGTGTAGGTTTTTGAGAGAGGTTGTTGATCACGGGTTTTATGAACTATGTGGTCTGTTCGACAGTTCTGTTGCTTTACTCGTGAACATGGGGTGTGAAATAAGTCAGGGTTCGTGTCAATAATCGTTTGTATATATCAATCGACTGTGGAACACTGCGTGGGGACGTGTAAGTAATGTTTACAGACTGTATGCGTGATGACCTAAAAACATATTGGATATTACCGTATGGGAGACGGAATTGGACTTAAACTTGCTAAATTCCGAAAAACAACAGCAGACGCTCAGCTGTTTGAACTTATTTTATCAGTCCTTATTACACCAATAATAGCTAACTTGTTATATTATTTGTTGATTAACATTGTAAACGGTTTGATTATTTAAAAAAAAATAAAAACCTGTATTCATTATATTTGTTTGTTTGTTTGATTTGGTGTTTAACGTCGTACTCAAGGGTATTTCACTTATATGACGACGGATTGTCCACTTCACATTGTACATTGCCTTATTACGGTGAAAAACCGCGAGGAAACCTCATAAAACCACCCCCGCGATTCCCAGAGCCACAACATGTGACTCGCTCATATACCTGATGGTCGAAAGGCGGAATCGAACCTGTGAATGGTAAATCGAAGCATGTTCAATTCAGGAAGCGCACTCGCTACCACTGAGTCATGGCCGCGGGCTGTATTCATTATACCGCCTCTATGTTATCGCTAAGAACAATAATTTAGCGTATCACTAATTCAATTTAAACGTCCCTGTGTGAACAGTAATGAAAACCTAGTCCCTTGACAATGCAGTCAGCTGACACTCACTTGTAAACTGTCTATCATTACCTTGGAGCTAAAGTCTCGACAACAGAATGATTTGAGATGTATTCGTAAATGTTGTTATAGATGCTGAAAACTATCTGTCAATTACATTTTTCCTGATGAAATAAACTGGAATATGAAATAGTTCAATAGTTAGTGAATATAACAATGAATAAGAAAAATCTCAAAGGCGACTAGTGGGAATTGCGAGGGCTATGATTATGGAATCCACAGCTCCACAGATTACAACTACATTTTTATGAGTAGCGAATGTTTAGTGAGAGCAACATTATTCAAATGAACTATCATGAACTACTTTTCAGAAAACACCAAGAAATGGTCAAAACATGAAATATAGGGATCTTCGATTTTTATAATACGGAAAATGGGAAGTCGATTTATCTGAACCTAGCATTCCATCTTCAGTCTGACAAATACTATTCATATACAATGAATTGCGATACAAAATCTCATAGATTCAATAGGGTCTTGTCTAGACGCGGACACAATTGTCTGCAGGCGCTCATTGAAAACATGACGGGTGTCTTGTGTACTTTTAATTGTCTGTCATTCGGTCTACTTGGGATGTAAGATAGATTTGAGTTGGACGACTCCTGTTTTACATGGAATTCCGCTGAAGATATCCTTTAGATTTGTATGTGTTATCGTATAACCAGCGATGGCTTACAGTATAGCCCTTACTGATCAGCCTAGACGCTGGTAGATATAAAGCCGTTTGTTAGGTAATGGCCTAAAGCGTAAGAACAACGTTGTCCAATCAGATTCCTGTTAATTCTGGAGTCCGCCTTTCTATTCTTTCTATTGGTTGACCTGGGCACGTGAGCGAACAGGTTTGTAAAATGTAGGCCCAAGGATGTGCTGCCCCTGTAACCAACCAAACAATCAAAGACGACAGCGCGTTGAAAGATCGACTTTCATTGGCTGGTGTTATCGAGCGTCTCCGGTTGCCATTACCTAACAAACGACTTTTATATCTTTTATAAGCTTATGAGGCGATGACGGCCGTATGGTGGAGCGCTTAAAGGATGTTAGCCAAAGCCATGCGCTCTTATAACCGAAAGCATTATGTTCAAAAGCGAACAAAAGTTAGAAAAAGGACTGGGTCTGTTATTAATTTCTTTTTGTATGTTTTTTGTATTCAGGTATAACATTGTGTTGACGAACAGTTGAAGGTATCGTAGTAATTGAATAGAACAATACATGGATAGGAAAACAATTGTACCAATTTGGAAATCGGTACAATTTTTATGCGCATTGAGTTCATTTTTTGAAGAACTGCGCTATACAAATGCTATTTATTATTATTATTATTATAAATCACTTTTGTGAAATTTCATCCTCTGTAAATAAAGCTTTTATATTTATATCATCGGCTTTACAAATCCTCTTGTATGATTTCAATGCAAAACAAATCGGGGCTTTTTCTGCGCATGACATCAGTCATATCTAATAAGAACAGCTGTAATGGTATAAGCGTAGAATGCGCTGTTTCATCGACATTTAAACGCTAACCGTAAAAGTACGGTTTAATTTCGCGAGATAGCGTGACCAATGCCTACAAAAAGTCCCAGGTCAGTTAGTTCGCGCCTAAATTAACGACAAAGAAATACTGTCAACATTATGCAAAAACAACTGTTTCGCGGTTAAGTGAAAAAGATTTTTAATAAATACACACATTCTCAAGACAATTGAAAATCATCAATCTGAATATTTTGTCACCGTGCCGTTAATTAAACTTGTCATGCAATTTTCAGATTTGTCGGGTAAAAGGTCGATTCCAGGTTAACAGTTATGAAATAATTATGTTCAACAGTTGGAGTATAGCACTTTCAATATCACGGGTTTGACGATCTGCTGTAGAATACCTCTGGAACAACTAGACGATTACGTCGACTAGGTTCCAATGACCAATCACTGCAAATGCGTCCATTAATAATACAGGACGATGAATTTCCTTGCAGGCTTTTTGCATACACCCAGTACCTCAGCACTAATGACATTTATATCAAGCACGGTGAGATGTGACGGTATACGACGCCACAACAGATAGGTTTTATGTTGCCCCCAAGTTATCAAAGAGCAGAGAGATGGGTGGAGGCGCGGGGGAGTGGGGAATACAAATTGTGAGATTAAGGGACAGTCAACTCCTATGCATTTTTCTTCTCAAGTTTGTCTGGACGAGTCTAGCCATTTTTCATATAAATTTCTTATGGAAAAATAGCATTAGACATATACAGCATGGCCTTAAATTATTTCTATTATTGTGTTCTCATTCACGTTATTTGTTAAATCTGCTGCTAGTAGTCAATATGACCGTTTTATACCTTATGTGTTGGAATTGATGAGATGGAATAATCTCTGCAAACATGGCAGTTAATTAATTATAACCTAAGCAATCCCCGTCTGACAGGCGTTCGGTTGTTGAGGGCCCGACTCGACTTCACTATCTACCGAATTGCTCGCTTTTTCTTGTTCTTACAAGCTGTACACTGGCTCCACTAGCATCTATTTAATTATAGTGCCTGGTCACTAGCGGTTGGTTGTGGGTTACAGTTAACGCGGTCATGGCTTTTCGGGATGACAAGTTGATGGAGACCGCCTTCGTTCATGTACGCCACTCGGATAATTCCTTGTTCCATTACGCACCTTGTTGCTCTGACCCTGTGGTCGTCCTCTGAACCGTGTCGCTGGCACTCAACGAAATGGCCTATTTATTTTACCCCGTTCCTCATGGTGACAGCGAAAATCCACGAGAAAACGCTTGCCACCTGGAACAGTTCCGACAGAATTTTTTAACGCTTGGTTAACGCTGATCCATCTTATCTCTAGAACCTCCTCTCCGTGACGTACGCTAACTGCGAGATAATGTGACATTTGGAATAATTTGTTGTTAGTTAAACAAATAGTGTTTAACTTATGTTTTTGCGGAATGAAAAATCCATTACACTTCAATTAGGCATTCAGATAGACTATTTAAGAACAATTAATCATACTTGGAGAGTGCTCTAAATCGTTCACAATAAACACAATGTGTATGCACAGAATTGGCATGATAGTGATTTATGTACCTTTCAGATTCCTTTGATTGTCTATTATGCTTTGCCACAAATTGCAGCAATTTTGCTTTGAATTGATTATATGTCCACTATCATTCTGGCAATAAAACGGTATGTTCGATTCGTGTTTCACGTTGTACTCACTGAAATTAATATGACGGTTTAACAGGAGGAAACCACATAATAAAACTGATAACATTGAAGAATAAACATAAGTAACTCACCTCCCATGCAGTGATGTATAGCCCAGCGACCTGTACATTTTCCTACAAAGATAAAACATATATATTTCCATTTAAATTAGTGTCGTTCAGTAAGGTGACAGTCAGCAGCATTACCGTGTTTCATGCAACATGGAAGTTTAGTTTCGATTTTCTTACCTTGACCTGAAATCTAAACTGCTGATATCGTGCTGTGGATTTTTTATTAAGAAGCATTCCAAATGTCTGTAAACCCTTTATGGTTTTACATGGAACCCTCACAGTAACTGTTCCAAGTTTTTGTCGTAATGGTTTCATATATAACCATCCTCTTTAAACAAGCAAGATAGCGACTGCTATTTTATACAGTTTTAGTTCCTTAGCGTTCCAAGCTATGACGCATACTAACATTTCCTACCAATTACCCACTTTAGAAATAGGCTCATATTCTTTCAACTTTATTTAATGAGTTTGCATAATTTAATATCTTTGAAAAAAAAAACACCTTTTGATCTCGAATGAATTTCTTATCAAAACAATTACGGCCAATAATTCTGACATTGCTTCTCGAAATAGGCCCAGAGTATTGTGGACTATCATTTTAACGGCGAAACATCCGCTGGGTTTCCTCCAGCAACAAAATACACATCTCGAAGGAATGATCACCTTGTGGGTTTGACTTGTTGAAATCCGTAAAATTTATGGCATTTCTATGGCAGGCGAAGTGTTCCAAGATTAAATAAATTATATTTGTTTAAAAAAGTTAATATCTTTGAATAAAAACATAATAGTTGTTTAAAAATTCTGCATTTGCATTCAACAAATTTTAATTTTAATTGTATTTTTGTCATTTATGTTTTAGAATTCTGCATTTGTATCCAACACATTTATATATATTTATTGTCTACATATTTATATTTGTTCATAAATTGATATATTTATTGTCCACATTTTTATATTTGTTCATGAAAAAGTTTAAATTTTAGGTAGCAAAATTGCATTCTGGGAAATTTAATAATTTAACCAAAGACATTCATAAGGCAAGATTTCATTGGATGACTGTTTCTGTCAAATCCTGTGGCTTTTGTGTCGCGTATTTAAAAGATAATACGAACGGTGGTCAAAGCGCCACTGATAGTACAGGCATATTCATATAATCCAATGGAATTTCGCGTAACATATAGCAATGGCTGAACCACTAGGATATCCCATAATGCACTTTTGCAATAAATATATTTAAGTTCGTTTCGAAGACAAATAAAATTCATGCATATCAATCCAAATCATCGCATACATATACAAACTTTTACAACAAATATATAAAATGTTGCACATATATTTAAAATATAAAATACCAATTAAACCGCATGCATTGGAAAGTATAAATTACGGATAAGAAGTTTCTATTTTAAAGAAAGAAAATAATTATACAATATTGAAACACTTCGCCTGCCATACCCGACACCAAATTGTGGATTGATCTGTTTTTTGATTCCATATGCCTATTAATAGTGGATTATAGGATATGCATCGAATAGGCCTGTTAATAATTGGAATCGCTACATAATTATACCGAGGTATATATACAGGTCGTGTAATCCAAGTCAGACTTATACAACTACTTGATTCTGGTTACATCGTGATTTTTGTTGGACTATATATATTTTAACAATGACATATATATATATATTACTAGACTGGGCATCGAGCGATCGTGGTGTGCTCAAAGCGCCGCCATCTTTCCTGGGGCAGGTTGCCGAAGCCTTACTAAAAAATAAATACAGGTTTCCTACCTTATGCATCGTGCTCATAAGTCCTTCAAGCAACTCACGGGAATTTTAAATCTGAACTATGAGTCGCCAGGTTCGATACATAGCCGATTTGGCAATGCAGTCAACGCTAAATTATTACACAGGGCCATCTTGCCCTGTTCAAACGCCTATCTTACGCAAACGAACGACAACTCGAGCAAAATGTATTCCTGACGCTAGAGGGCGCTTGCTTTCAGCAGAGCCAATAGAATAATAGCTTTGTAAACATAGCCAATACATACAATATTGATTTACTGTTATTGGGCTATGCACGGGTAGGCGCCATCT
>JARFOD010085488.1:0-34019 GCA_031763545.1 Mopalia muscosa | reverse complement strand
CTGTTTCATACAGCAATCTCAAACTTGGCACAAAGGTGCAACTTGGGAAGACGGAGTGTCGCATAAAAATATTGGGGCCGTGGCGTCAAGGTCAAGGTCACGCTGTCAAGTCTTGGCCTGGCTACCGATCCTGCTTCAATGTACCAACGGGGTTCGACTTTAGACATGTCATTTACAAGAAAATATGCAAATGATAACTGTTTTGACTTCGACAGATATATGTACGTTATTTAATTTGCAAATATAACATACAGCTTGATGAATACGAAACCAACTTTTTGTCTAAATATTCCTACCATCAAAAAGATTTTTTTTAAATGTGCGGTCATGTGAGTGAAATAAAAGTGTATGGTGTTGAATCCTAATCAATCAAACAAATTATTTTGTTTTTGCACTCTATAGATGCACTTAAAAAAAAGTTTCACAAAGAATTTCATCTTTCGAAAAATTGATGGCTGCACAAACTATATCTAGGTCTCCAAGGTAAAACGAATTAATCCATATCAATACGTAGTGCCACTTGCTTGAACCGTTATTTCACTTATGTTATTAAATTGATTAAAAAAACTTTTGTAATTTCAGCAAAATTAGTGTTCAATATTATAACATTATGGGACAGGTATAAAAAAAAGTCTACCTGTCTTATGTGACAGGTAGCTTGAAAAAAAATATTTCATGCCCTGAGCTTCCTCTGGTTGAGACGGCAGATGGGATTACATTTCACCAAATTCCGTAAAACTTTGAAGATAGTTCCAGCCTTTGAGACAGTGAATCTGACTGAATTTCATCAAGTTCTGTAAAAAAAGATGGCCACCATTGCTTTATTTTACAGTATATATTACTGTATTTGTTGTGAACACTGTAACTCTGTAACAAATTCACAGATTAACTTGAAGCTTGAAATATAGTCTCTACTGATTAAGACAGCAAATGGGATTGAATTTCATCAAATTCGGTAAAACAAAATGACTACCAATGCATCTTTTTACAATATTCATGCCTATGTGTTCTAAACATGATAATTTTAAGAACAAATTCACTGAATAACATTAAAACTATTATGGTAGCTTCCACTCGATGAAGACAAATAATGGGATTTCATTTCTTCAAATTCTGCTAAACAAAGTTCGTGCTCCCCTGAGTTGTGCTCCTATTCCATGGTTATAAAATGTTTTGAGCATGTACTCAATTGAAGCAATTAAGAGGCGATTTTGTTTGTCATTAATAAAATGTTTGAATCATTATAAACGACTAATTTTCAAAATCGAATCGAAAAAGGTACGTTAAAATTCATTTGCATCCATTTAATTATTAAAACAACTCTGCAGTCCCGTTGAGTACGGTCTTGAGTATGGTCTGAAGCATGCTCAGGATTCGTGCTCAGCTGAGCACAGAAAGTGTTCTCAATTTTTTTTATAACCTTAGTGTTCAAACATGGACTCCAGAGTTGACTCAGCTGAGCACGAAATATCAGCTTGAGCATACTCAAGAACTTTCATAACCTTGGCCCCTGGTTTCACAACAAATATGGCCAACATTGCGTATCCCACCAAAATGGTGATAAACACCATAACTTTTATACTTTGGTTTTTTGAAGACAAAAATAGTTCAACAAAAGTAGGATTTGACTAGGATTATAAGCCTCTTTTTTTTAAGAATAAGCCTGTACTGGTGGACCTGTTAGCTACTCAGCTTGTTAAGATTATTTGGTATTGATTTGATCACTGAAATTAGAAAATACAGGACACTAAAACTTCTATCTTCAGTTGTCAAGTTTCCCAGGCAGCGTTAGTAGAATGGAGTGGAATGTGAGTGAAATGGGCATGAATAGAATGTGAGTGAAATATCTCTGATGGCATGGGAGTGAAATATCTCTGAGTGGAATTTGAGTGAAATATCTCTGATGGAATGTGAGTGAGATATTTCTGACTGGAATGTGAGATGAGTGAAATGTGATTTAAATATACCTTACTGAGATGTGGACAATGGATCCATGGATATGCTTAATAATGTAAATTTTATTTATAATAAAACAAGCAAATTCTCATTAGATCATTTTTCTATGTTACAGAGCCGATTGTTGAGTGTCGGATCAAGTGGTGATATTGAGTTAACTATGACCTCCAGTGGTCCTCCTTTAACAGGACGTCGTCCAAAGTCTGGGCCAGCTCAAGTTAATAAGAGAGAGGTACTACTGCAAAGCTATTTGCATAATCTCTATAATTCGATGTATCAGTTTGTTTCTCTAGAGTACATGTATGTAATATAATATTTGTATAAGGAAGAATACAGGTGTGTGTTTATCCATGAAAAGTTATCCTCTTATCTTGTTAAAACTTGCTAACCACTGTACAAAGTATAAAAAAAATAATTAAATCAAGTACCCTTTGTAGAGTTGTGAAAAGAGCCATGCTGTATAAATACGCCAATAACCTCTAAGTATCAATTTGTACCTATATTAGTTTTCTCTTTTTTTGTTCAAAGTTGTGCATTAAATAAAATCAAATGATTTACTTGTTTGTCACTTCAGACAGGATCGGCTAAGCTTCGCCCACCCCAACGTGACATCAAATCTAGCCCAGCTTTATTTTCATTGGACCGTGTGATGCAGAGGTTCCGAGCTCGCAGTCAGATATTGGTCAATCACCTGGAGGATTGTGATGATGTCATTCACCAGACATTCAGTGATGAGAGCCCTGGACACAGCGATAGGGAAGATGAAATACAGGTGAACAAACAGACTGAGGACCTCTGGCAAGAACAGGCAGATGAGGATGTGTAAGTTATATTCACAACCGAATCTGTCATTAAAATCTGATTTACCTGTACACTCTGGTGTTGTTGCTACCTTACCTGTAAGCACAACAGCATACATAACATGTTCACTCACCTTTCAGTCTTGTGAAAATTTTAACGTTCACCATATATTCTCCAGCCGTCTCCCACACAAAATAACTTCTGTTATAATACATATTATGATATGAAAATACTCCTACAGGTTAGTAAATGCTATAAAAGGTATTTTAAAATGAGAAAATACACAAAATGGCCATAAACAATGGTCACAAATTATAAATAATTGTAACGTTACATATAGATTATGCTTTTTGATGATAATGAAATATAGTTTTGTGGTAGTTAAACATATTTTAGTATTAATGAAATATAATACATTTCAGTCATACTCTAACCAAAAGTTCCTCTGAGGAATTTAACATAATACACGCAAATACTGTAATTCCGAAAAAAATTTGATTTAATATTTGACATTTATTATGCAATCACCAACAGATTTCCATATGATAACATAATACCATGAGTGACAATGTAATATATCAGAATTAAAAGATATGTGAGATGTACAAATGATGACATGATACTATGAGTGACAATGGAATATATCAGAGTTAAAAGATATGTGAGATGTACAAATGATGTCATGATACTATGAGTGACAATGGAATATATCAGAGTTAAAAGATATGTGAGATGTACAATTGATGACATAATACCATGAGTGACGATGGAATATATCAGAGTTAAAAGATAGGTGAGATGTACAAATGATGAAATAATACTATGAGTGACAATGGAATATATCAGAATTAAAAGATATGTGAGATGTACAAATGATGAAATAATACTACGATTGACAAGAGACGATATTGGTTGATATGTTATTTGTACAAAGTATATTTAAAGAGTATTGGTTGATGTGTTATTTGTACAAAGTATGTTAAAAGAGTATTGGTTGATATGTTATTTGTACAAAGTATATTAAAAGAGTATTGGTTGATATGTTATTTGTACAAAGTATATTAAAAGAGTATTGGTTGATATGTTATTTGCGCAAAGTATATTATAAGTTTATTGGTTGATATTATATGTGTAGTGTATTTGAGTTATTTTCCTTGAGAGTGTTCTCATAACTTTGGACCAAATGGTAGTTTATGGACTGGTCAGCTTTGCTTCCTTTCATATAACTTTTTGTGGATGACTGACCAGTCCATAAATTTCATATCGCTTGCATTCCCTGCCTTATCTGTTAAATATAGTATATTTACATGGTACTGTGAAGTGAATGATGATGAAATGTATAGAGTCATGAGATATGTTTAAAGATTATTGGATGAGTGAATGCACAGCTTGTGTTAATCTATAGTATTCCGTTCACAGGACTCCCTTTTCTCGGAGAGGTACATATCGCATAAAGAGAAAGCCGGTGTTATCCAGTGTTGATGAATGTAACAAGGAAAACCAGGCCTCTGATTCCAACAGAACTATCAAAATAGGTTAGAGCCGTTTAATTTATGTCATTCACTTTATTGTCATTGGCACGGATGTTTGGGAAATAGCTTCCTCTTGCCCTGTTTCTCCCTGAGCTAAGGGGCAGCATGAAGCCTATCTGTTTGTGATGTCTTTGTATTCTGTCCTGTCATTGTTTGTTGACAGTGGTTTCCCTCACCCATTGGACTCAAACTTTTTGCACATTCTATTATTCTTTTGTGTCTTGTCATTGTTTGTTGGATGGGACAATAGTTGTAGTTTCCCATTACCCCTTGGATTGACAAGCTGTTATAGGGCGGCTGGGTGGGAGCTTTCCGTTCTCTGAGCTACAGCTCTTGCCATAGTGATCTTAGAGAAACCGATTTGTTTGTTGTGTCTGTATTGCATCCTGTTATTGTCCTGAATTTGTCCAAACTGTCTTTGTTTGTTGCCAGTGGTATCGACGGTGGGCTGGCATGTTTCCTATAAGTAAAATACCCTTGAGTACAACATTAAACCTTGATCAAACAAACAAACAGAGCTATGGGGCATCATGATCTGATGTCTTTGTAATGAGTTGCATGATTGTCTTTGTCCTGTCTTGTCTTTTTTATTGCCAGTGGTGTCTATGGTGGTTTCCTCTATTCACACCATCATTTGAGTGAAATACAATCAAGTACAGCATTACACCTCAATCAAGCCAACAACAAAAACCTGTTTTACAAGTGAAAAAACGATAAGAATTTTGTCTTTTGAAAGTTTCTCACAAATAGTGTGCATATTAATGAATAATGGAAACCAGGGAAATAAATAAATATATTTGTTCTCATTTTTGTTTTAATGCCTGGATTTGCTTTGAACTCTTTCATACAATATTTGTTTTAGTTGTGACGTCGAGCAGTCAACCTGCTTTTCAGAGTAACACTGACTTAGGAGGTTCAGTTATTAGAAGACTGAGTGGAGAGAAGATAGGAGCCAGTACAGATCTGAACAGAAAACAGTTAAAACAAGCACAACTCCAGGTGTTAGATGCCAATCAGAAAATAAGAGACCTTGCCATTAATATAAGGTCAATTAATATTTACTTTACAAAATAATCCAGAGATTTCAGGTGGCAACTGTTGATTTTACAATGTTTAAGGAATTTTCGGAATATTGCCCAGTGGTTTTTGCATATTATTGGGCTTATAGGGTTTTCTCCTAAATCTCCTTGTTGTTATATTAGGAAGAATAAGAAGTGAAAAATGTTATTTTCACATAAAGGGACTGGCCTTTAGTATGACATTATACACCAATCTCAACTGTCTTCTTTCACTTGAATAAATGTCAGGTATCCATATGTTTGGCTAACAACGTGAAAGCAATTCAAGCAAGATTTCTTCTCCCCTCTTTTAAGATAACTTAAATCACAATTTAGACTTCCACTTGAAGTCAACTGTGATCAGATTTTGTTTGACTCCTCTTTGTATGAAAATGATGTCATATCATATCATTGTCGGAAAATCTGCTTTGCTTTCAAAGATATGTCTAATGATTACCATCAGAAATTTTCCAGATACTTACAACTCACCTCTCTGTTTCAGACTGAAGGAGCAATTGATACGAGAATTGGTTAAAAATGGACAAGAATCTGAGTCAATGAACAAACAATATGCTAGCAAGATAAAGGAGCTGGAAAAAGTAAGTTTTCAAGGTTATTTCAGGTGTGGACCAATGCTACTGTTATTTCACTCAGTCTATGGTAAATTAAAAAAGGAGTAGACCTATTGGCAATGTCAAATCAAAAGAACGCAAATGTATTGATGTAGAAAATAAAATTTAAAAAATTAAAACCATGATTTAATTTTAACAAAACAAATTTATTTCATCTACGAAAGACAGCAAAAAGCCTTTGATCTGTATAACCAATTATAACACAGTACATAGTCACGTGTTTACGATCAACCAATCAGCTTCATGGTTCCACTTTGAATATTTGTCCATTTCGCTGCAGCAGAAGCTGGTGAACATACTTCCATTTTTGTACAAATTTTAAAGATTTAAACAAGGCTCTGCTTTATTCTGTCTAAAACCAGTAAACAAATCAATTTAGTGTGTCAAACACTTCCTGAAATATGAATGTAGAGATCATGCAGATGACTCGGGCTGGTTGGTGAGCATTTCGTAAACATCATTTAGGCCTAGCAGGGATCGTAGCCTGTATGATTTTGAAAATTTGTAAGTGGGTTTTTTCAGGGCCTTGACAAGGTATGGAAAATCATTTGCTTGCCATCAAAAAGGAAATAATAAAAAAAGTAGACAAAAACAGCAAATGTTTTGTCGCTGTAGCGGTGATAAATAAAAATTAAACATATCCACGAAGTATCATTCAGTGCCCAACTTTCATTAGATTGTGAAAATCGCTTTCTCTACACATTTGGATCTTAATCAAACGTTCTAAACCCTTCCCTTTTATCTCATTTGTTTCAATGTGATAAATTTGCAAGTTTGATGGCCTGAATTACAATTTGTGAGGATGTTTTTTAGTATTTATTCTCTGTTGGAAAACGGTTGTCATAGTACCAAATTATATATAGGCAGCTGTGGCAACAAGCATTTCACATTTCTACTTCTAATCACTAAAATCATCTATAGATGGAAATTTTGACTGTTTTGGAAAGTCTTAGAAATTTATGGAAAACCATTAAACTCAACTTTTGATATCTTACATTTTTTCAGTTTCAGTTAAACATTTGATTTGATTTATTTTTAGTTCAAATTAAATCTGCCTATAGGCAACAATTTCTTTCTCTACATTAAAGAAAAAATATACTTTTTGCAGACAAATAGTAGTGTAAAGTGCCACTTGAACAGAGAGATTCATTTTTATTGGTTAATTGATTGGTTGTTGTTTTATGCCACCATTTTTATTGGAGGCCCTTTATGGAAAGAAATTGAACTGTGAGATGTAAACAGATATTGAACATGTATATCATCAGTTGTATATGATAACATTTATTAGTTTATTTACTTAGCCGTATAATATTAGTGAGGAAATCCACATGATGTCATGTAAAGCTGTTATATTTTTATATAATTATGGAAATCTTATTTTGTACATTGCATTGCTTCATTTCTTAAAACAATGCTTTGCCATAAAATGTTGTTGCATTGCTGTGGTAAATCACTACTGTGACATAATTGTGTTGCCCTGGTAAAATATGTTATAACAAGGGTTGCATAGTAATCGAGAGCTTGTTAGATTTGTGGTATGTTCAGGCTTGTACAGAACAAATTGAATGGACCCAGAAAGTGAGCTGTACTCATGAGCTGTTGATCTGCAGATGATTTGTCACCTTGGGTACATTTTGTTGGATTTCTTTTTAGCCCACAGTCATTCTGACTGTGCAGGTAACATTTTGGTTCCTGTCTGTCTGTTTGTTCGTCTTTAATTGAGTCATTTGCCACATTTTTGTTATCAACTAATCTTGGAAACCTCTATTCCAATCAAGTTCATATTTTGGATTTAGCATCCTCATAAGGTGTAGCTATGCTGGTCTCATTTTGGTTTTGATCCATTTATTCATTCTTTTGTTATCCATTTGTCTGTCTTCTGCAGTTCTATGCATATTGCTATTTCTGGTTATCACTATATCTCAGGAACCGCTGCTACGATCACTTTCATGTTTTATTAATAGTTTCCTTTCATGGTCTAGTTTTGCAGGTTTTGGTTTTGATCCATGTAATGTCTGTCTTACTTTTTAATATACCTAGTCAACACAACTCTTCCTATACTGGCTTAGGCACAAGACAGAAAGTCAAATCGTGAATCTGTCACTGTTGGGCGTCAAGATCCATTCATGGATCTCCTGTTTAGATACGCTTTTGGAAGGGAGCTAAAGTCCTACTTGTACCATTTGGTGCTCTCATAGCCAAAGGGTAACACAAAACCCATCTGTATGTGATGTCTGCGTACTGCGTTTTGCGTTTGCCCAGTGGCGTCGAGGTAGCATGTGTGCTTTCTTTTACCCATTAGGAAGGCGTTTTGTCATTTGAGTAAAATAATATAACAGACGGCTTTACCCCAAACTCCTGCCCCTCCCCTTTAAATCAAACAATCATATAAATTCAAGAAACTACAGGGATTGAAACGCCAGGAAAATGATAACTTAATTAAAAATTTTAATTGTGGAAAAAGCTTTAGATTAATTTATTTATTGAAGCATATAACTTAATTTGGTAGATTCCTTTGAGTCTGTCTATTGTTGAATGCTTTGATCAACGTGATAGTCGAAGGTCGGCTCCAATCAGGAAAACGCTTAACGATTCTATAGCCGTTGTTTGTCCAGAAGCGAAACATCGTCAGTCAATAAACAGAATTGACACACTTCTGTTTGCATTAGTTTATTATGAAACAACTCAACTACCCGTCCAATTTGCTTTGTAGCAGAATCTGTAAACTAGTTTTGTTTTAAGAGCCAGCGGCAGTTCGTGCTTTTACATGGTTAACATAACATCTCAAAGTATGGACTAAACTATTCTCGCCCATTGTAGATAACTACATTAATTACAGTTTAGTTTCTTTCTCTTTCATTTTTCTAATTCAAAATATGGAAGACGGGTTTAGACCAAAAAAAACGTATGCTAGGTTAATAACCATACGTGGCCAGCCCCCTGTTTCGTTTACGGTAAAATTATCAACATTTAATGTGTGCGATATAATAAAGTTAGTCGATAATAGCATCATTCGTCTGAAGTGTACCATGTTACAATAACGGCCTGTACGTACTTTAATTTATTATTATACAATATAGTTTGTGGAATGTAGGTTTCCGAAACGTACAAATATAAAGAAAACTATCTGTGGATAGAAGTGTTGGATGTTATAATAAAATTTTTTTTGCAAGATTGCTGCGTAATGTATGATAACCAGGTGAGATTATGTAAAAAAATACGACATTAGAGCAACGATGGATCCAGCAGCCACAGTACAGTTTCCATGGATAACATGATAATGCCTATTAGGCTTAAACCAACTTTGCTGTGAAATGGAAGATGACTTTTAGGAGAGTTTTCACAGACCGCGTTACAATAAATATGACATGGGAAAAATAGAGCAAGCTTATTCCAGATAACTGTTGTCCATGAAATGCTAGACGTAAACATAACCAACAATTATCAAATTTCATTACTATATCAAACAGCCTGCATTTAAAGGCCTTATTTACTGGTCGGATTTTTGGACATTATGCTTTCTTTTTTTTAAGGTTTATTTTCCTGGGCGCTGTGAGCATAGCTCATATTGCTGCCCATCAAGGCAATTTCAAATGTATACATAAAGCAAATGGTGCAGAAAGTGCATTTAGCATACATACCAGTGAGATTGGTGGAATGGGGAACCGGCAGCTTATATTACATCGGATAGTTGACAGTTGGTCTTTATCGTAAAAATAATAGTACTCGTAAAAATTACTATATGAAGGTGCAATTTTCCCAATACACTAAATGAATCGCAAAGCAGAGCTAGAGAGAGTCCCAAACGACACACTCGGGAGACTGCAAACTTCCAGATTCAGTACATTCGGTCCTATCTTAAATGACAATTTCTACTAATGGTAATTTGTCTGGGGCCTGAAGTAGCAACTAGTTCACCAAAAGGCGCCCATTATGGTCCCCCGCTATCAACTGGAGAAACGTTTTGTTACTTTGGTATATATACACCATGAATTGGAAATAGCAATATTTATTTTACTAGACAATGTTGCATCGCCATATAACAATAAAACAATAGTGACGACGCCGTTGAATCCAGACGCAGTTGTTGTTGTTGTTATGTTTCACCTAAAAAGTGGGCAGGGAAGAGAATCGTCACATAATTGACACCAATTGATTCCAAATTTAACCGCGAACAAACAAGGAGGGTGAAGGAATTCAATCCAAAGGATATTAGAGTGGGAGTTGAACAACTGAATTTCATTGTCTTACCTAACGACTCCGTGGATTCAAGGTTACTTCCTCTTTCTCAGTATTACACAATGGTTCACTTGACAAAGACGTCCGCCGTGTTACTGCACACAATGAATGTCTAATTAAATTGACGGCCAATACCTAAGAGTCAAGTCTTCACGAAAGAGGAGCCCTCTGGCTAAGGTCAATGTGTTTGAAGAGTAGCATGGCTGACTTAACTTAGAACTTGGGGAAAATTAACTATCCAAGATCAAGAAAACACTTCACAACTTGATTGTGCTAGTGTCAATTATCGTTGGAATGCACCTCTGCCACGTAAGTGAAATATCCTCAAGCACGGCATAAAACACCAATCAATCAATCAGGAAAGAGGTATTGATTTGATCCTGATTTTAGATTGAACTACACTGTAAATGACCAGACCTGTGACTTTAAAATGTTTATCCGTGAATAATATGGCGTCAAATAAAATCATAACGAAATTCTCGTCTGCAATAAGCCTGCTATGTATAATAAAGGACAAGAAGAAGTTTTAAATATAAACATATAAATCATGATCTTTATTTTAAATGTCTTATGCGATTGTACAAATTAGCACCATATGTACATTTTTACGACAGTTAAAAACAGGATACAATGTAATTCTGAAGGAATGGTTTTAAACTAAAAATCAATTAAACATGAAAACATTTAACAGGACTTGTTGCTCGACTGGCTGCCAAAACACAAATACATAATTTACACCAAAAGTTAGAAAAATATATACCAAAAGTACAATAACTTAAAATAGTCCTATATGTCCAGTATATACCGCATTTCCCATTTTTTCACACTTAAGCATTTTGGCAACTTTAGAC
The DNA here is from genome assembly GCA_031763545.1 of Mopalia muscosa. NCBI lineage: Eukaryota > Metazoa > Mollusca > Polyplacophora > Chitonida > Mopaliidae > Mopalia > Mopalia muscosa. Next base: position 22,950 of record JARFOD010085488.1, on the reverse strand, counting down.
CTGTATGTTAATTGTACATATTCTCGGATATCTCAGGGTGGTTTTGTGAAGTTTCCACTAAGTCAACTTCCACTGTATTTAAACAAGGACGGTGGGCGGTTGGAGGGAGCTTCGTGTTGTCCTGGTGCTCTCAGAGCTAAAGGGAAACAGGAAGCGGATCTGTGTATGGTGTCCTGTTGTTGTCGTCCTGTATTTGTCCCGCGATGTCTTTGTTTGTTGCCAGTGGTGTTGAGGGTGGTTTCCTTCACCCATTGGGCTGGTCCATCGCCATATAAGTGAAATATCCTTGTGTACGACGTTAAACCCCAATCAAACAAACAAACAAATTAACCAAGGACGAGGGGGGAATAGAATATGCGGCGTCATCTAAATGAAATCCCTTTGAGGATGACGTTAAACCCCAAGCCAACAACCGTTTCAGGATTCAAAATCAAATCTGTTTAAACTACAGGCCGGACCATTCTCTTTGCGTGCCGAAACCAGTCATGGAGGTCCGAACATAAAAGTAGTTAATCTTCATTGGACCTCTGTAGATAGTGATATTTCACAAGTTCAATATGTTTCATCCAACAATATCTTCTTGCACGATGGTTAATTTATTTAAATATTCCTCGTGTTCGGGCGGAATCCAGATTTTTGGTTGGCTAAGTTATTGCGCTTCTATTCAATGAAAACCCCAAAAAGTGTATTGGCCACGACAACGTGAAAGACCTACTTTCATGTATAAACACCAAAATAGCAAAGACTTTCCTACAAAAGTCTAAATCTGTCTTGGGTATTTTGTGATAGTTTGGCTTACTCTGGTGTTCTCTGGATCACCATAAAGATATTGTTGCACCCTTTGGACTTAAAAGGACAAAACATGTATTTACCTTTTGTATCAAAAGTTACCCAAATTGTTTACAGTTTTTGACAGCTAAAATATAATTTTGAAATTATAATAACAAATAGTTCAAACTGAGCCTTTAATTCAGATTTTCTTTGAGCAAGGCCATTGACTAGGTGTTGGAAATCAATCGTTAATCAGCGATCTATAGCTAGCCTACCCTACGTGTTTCTAACTTTCTATTTCTCATATGTTGATTTGTACTTCCAGTGTTTTACTGTATTTTTTCTTTTGATGTTATTTAATTTGCAGTAACCTTGAACTTTGTTTTTGGATGGACGTCATACCTACATTTTTGTAATTCTATATATCCAAGCTTTCCAAAAACAATATATAAATTTGATAGTCCAACCAAATTTCTGGAGTGTTTATTGGCTACGAAAAAAATCCTCGTAACGACCTAGGGATTCGGCAGTAGTATTTCGCTCACAAAATAGTAGTGCTCCAGGTGTTCCTCTTTTTATCTACTGATTGTAATCAGATACCGTTGTTGGTTTCTTCAACTCCTCAGGCTGGTCAGTTTTCAAATGAATATAGTTACCTTTGGGGGAAACCAAAAAATCGAATAATTGCAACAGGAGCCGATTAAAAAGCAGACCATCACAAAGGTGATCCAATCGTATGAAGCAAAGATTATCCGAGATTATCCCGGCTAGCACAATCAGTCAGCAGTGTACCGTAAGCCTCTTTGCTTTAAAGCAATGTGTCAGTCGCATATCTTTAATGCATTTACAAGTAACAACGATAAACTGGCGTTGAAGATACAATTTGTTTGTCTCTGGTCAGCTCACGGCACATATTTTACCACTGGGTTTCTCCGCCTGCATGTTAACCTCGTTTCGAATTTGTTCTGCAAATAAAACATAAATAAATAAATTAACCTAGATTTTGAATATTTAATTCATCAGGTAATTTTGTAAAGAGTATGTTATCTACTACAGTGAAACTTAACATCTAAACTGAAACATGTAGCTAGGTTAGTTGGGTTCACATCAGTTTCTGTCAAGCGGTTTATAAAATTATAGATTTGTCTGATGACTGTCGAAGCTATATTTTTAATCGTTCCTGTTACATTTAATGAGTCAAGAAAGGGCTATCACTGTCAGCAATTCACATTAGCTTTACTGATTAATCAATTGTTTGCCGATGTTATGCATTGCGTCAATGCTAACGAAATATCCTATTAACATGGAAAAATTCATTGTAGGGTTGAAGTGGAAATATAAAAACCTGTTAGGGTTGGATCAAATAAAAATAACATAATTATCGACGTATACAATGAATTGTAAGTTAGCAGGATAATTCTAGCGGTTTAATATTTTATTTAAAAAATATTGATATATCATTATGCCAGAAATAAACGTAAATGTAAATGATTCATAAATATCTCAATAGTTTTATACTCACGCAGGACTCCACAAAAACATTCAGCAATGGAGTTTATATTTCTCCTTACCTCCTAACCGTTTCTTTCCGGTAACCACCAAGGCTTCATATAAAATTTTGAGGGGATTATCGTCATTCGTTAAACTAACCAGCCAAATGATCATCATACGGTAGCCATGTTCTTTGTAGCTTAAACGTCCTGTAAAAAAAGAACAAAAATGTCAATCGATTTGGCTATTAGGATATTTCGTTTTAAATTTAAAAAACGACAATTGTCAGAAATGGCTCTGAGTCGGCTGGGAAATGTGTCCGTCCACACAGACTTACTTAGGTTTAACAACGTCACACACTGGCCCCATGTGTCATCCCGAAGTCCTTTGTATAAATTTGACATTAAAGCCATGTCCGACCGCGGAACATTATGCCAGCTTAAAGATGAAACAGGCTCTAAACCCCACATGAAGCGGATGTGGTTAAATTGGCTTACGAACACCCATGTGCCTACACAAAGGCAATGTCAAACAAGCTTTTTATAAGCACTAATTCGATTCTTTATTCGCCCTGGCCAGAATAAATGGTATGTGCGTTAGCGGTGCGAATATTAGTGACATACCAACCCGGGCGTAAACTATCCGACCCCGATAAGCTTTCAAGCCGCGAGAGACTCGAACCCGTCACCACAGTAATCGAAGATATGTTAATGATGTGTGCTAGCCTAATCTTAGGCAATATATTTATTAAAGCAGCCATGTGGTCAAGAACACAATTTATATCATATATATACGCCTTTTATCTATAAGTCTTTTCTGCTGTTACCATCGACTGTGTCGTTCACATTTAACAATTTTGTAAGGAATTCACTTTACCTGAGTACTCGTGTTCAATTGTTTTTATGTGGTCCTGGGTAAATCCCCAATACATTGCTAACTTCTTCCAATCTTGTGGTTTAAAATGTTTGGTTGCTATTTTGAACAAAACTCCTTTCATCTGTTCGCTATGTTTATGAATGGGATATCGCAAAGGCAGTTTTTTCTTTGATCCCGATGAGGCTGTATCCGTCTGATCGGTTCCCAGATTTTCTTTAGCTAAACACTAAAGAAATAGGTGAATTAAAAATAAGCCAATGATTTACAATAGTTGTAATGAACAGATGTAGCCATTTTTATCGCCGCTGCTTTATGATGTTTCATTCACTTTCTGATTTTAGTGGAAAAGTTTCAGAGTCAAAACAATGTCCACGCCACAGTGCTGCTGAAATATCGCTAAACGTGGCGTAACACAATAATCAATCTAGCCTAAGCCCCAAATATTCAACTTCCTATGTATGCTTACTTAAAAACTTTTAAAATCTTTTGGTCACTGTGACTAGGAAAATTAAGCTAAAAAATAGCCTAGACATTGTTTGTGATTAAAGGGAAGTTACTCTCACCTCTTCCATCATCCGTATCCTATCCGCTTGAATTAACATATCTACGATACCAGTAAAGCTTCCTCTAGCGGCCATGTGCATTGGAGTGTGTCCATGCTGAAAAATATACATATAAACCGATATAACGTGCAATATTGAATTCATTTTCGAAAGAGAAAAAAAAAAAAATTGTATATGAAGAGAAGAGGACATTCGTTGTACATAGTCCAGTGACATTAGTAGAAGACGGTTAGTATAGGGTTGTACTCGTTTAAATTTGTTTGTTTAATTGGGGTTTAACGTCGTACTCAAGGATATTTCACTTATATGAAGAAGGATTGTCCACTTCACACTGTACACAACATGCGACTCGCTCATAAACCCGATGGTCGACTAGTGGACTCGATCCGGTGAACGGTAAATCGAAGCAGTTTTAGTTTAGTAAGCGCACTCACCACCATTAAGCCACGGCTGCGGGCCTGTACTCGTTAAAAGAGTGGAAAGCATATTTTGCTTTCATTTGCTAAACTTTTTTAGTCAAACCTATGAATGCTCGCTATTTATTCAACTGAAATACAGAGAGACAGATAGGGACAAAAATGATTTATATACTAGGTTTATCCGATCGTAATACACCCTCGGCTCCCTCGGTCGATCGTAAGAGGTGAGAAAAGCGGTTGCTTTCTGGTAACGGGTAACGGGAAGCAGATTTGTTTGTGATGTTCTGTATTTGTGCCCGTCGTCATATAAGTGAAATACCCTCGAGAATGACGTTAAACACCAATCAAACAAACAAACAAACAAATTAATCTAACCTCGGATTACAATGTATGTTATAATCCCAGATCTAACTAACATCAATCCGTTAAGAAAAGATCATCTTTTTGTCACATACAGTATTATTCTATATCCTTGGAAGACTAATTCGTAACAATTCTTCAAAGGTAATTAGTTTCATTTAAAATGTAGACTCACATTTAAAAATTCGTAAGGGAGCTAATTAATTATCTTCAGTATCCCGAACATGCAACCAGGGATGTCATCAGTTGCGGATGCATTTAATCTAATTTATTGGTTGTGTTTTTATGTCGAGGCGGTGGAGAGGGGGGGGGGGGGGGGGGGAATTGTCTTGACGCTTTGAAACTATTCCAAATGTGAAATGAACTTCATCAGGGTTTGTTCTTTCTAAGCAGTGAGCTGAGATTGATGCGGGGTCGTATTCGTCCCAACACAATATACCCCTGTGTCGATTCTGGTATATCGGCAAAAATGTGTGTTCCATATACAACAGAGATTATTAATATATACGAAAATGAGCTTACATTATCTTTGAGTTGTATGTCTGCTCTAGCCTGTAGCAGCGTTTCTACTAAATCCCCATATCCACTTTCTACTGCTATATGTAACGGGGTTTGGCATCTCTGAAAGGAAAACCATCACTATACATTAGCTAAAAGCATTTATGTTGTATTCCTCAAGTCGTCACTGAAGCATATTAATGAAATGAGTTAAACACACAACACAAACTATTATTTAAAACAACAGGAATGTGTAATCGTGTATTTAAAAAAAAATCAGTCTTGAATATATTATCTGGCTTCTTTTTGTTTCTCGTAATATGGTTTCCGATGTTGCCGATCTTCGGGTACATGAAGCTTCTTGGGTTTCGGAAACCGATTTCTTGACACCAACCTGCTGTTTTGGCAATACATTTCCTGCTACATTGAAAAAAATTCTCCTAACAACGGAAGAAAAAAAGTTCAGGAATATTCCCCAAATAAAGCACCTGTTGAATATTCCAGAAATTTCAAGGAATAGGGGCTGTGATTTGCTTCGAACGCAAGAATTATTACACAAATAATTATGGATTATCCTTAAAAGGTAAAGAAAAGTCCACACTGGTAAAGGAAAAATTCCGCACTAAAAGCGCTATTAAATTTTGTCCATAGGTTTTTTCTATGGAATTTAGTAACTAGGTATTGCACTCTTAAAGTTGTGTTCGTACAGACTAGCAGTATTTTATACAGCTCATAGCATCTTAACCTATCAGTGGCCACTCTGTAGTCCGTATAAATTAACTTGTAGTTTGGATGGAGTTAACTTACCTGGTTTTTTAAATCTAATTTACAGTTAGCATCTACCAGTCTACTGGCAACTTCTGGGTGATTGTATATAGCTGAGAGGTGTAATGGTGTGTTTCCTTGCTTTATATAAACAGAAAGATTACAAATACCAATTAGTGCACATGATCGACACCACCATGCCATTTTATAAAATGAAATGTCATCCGTCCGTCCGTTCAATCGTCCGTCTGTCCGTGAAACTCGGCCATTAAAAAACTGAATTTAACTATTTTAGGTTGATTGAGGTTTTTTGGGGAACTTCAGATCACTTCACTCTCTTAGCGGCAGGTAACGTCATTATTGGACCCATAAATATTGACCGTTCACAGGATCGAGCCTGCCTGTCGATCATCATGCGAGTCACATGTTGTGGTTCCGGCAACAGCCGGGGTGGTTTTTACGATGTTGCCTCCCAGTTTTCCATCGTAGTAAGGCTAGTTGCAGTGTGAAGTGGAGAATCCGTCGTGGTATAAGTAAAATAACCTTGAGTACGACGTTAAACCCCAATCAAACAAACAAACAAAACAAACATAAATATTGTACTGTAAGTAAAACTGTCAAAACTGCAATGACACTTTGTGGTTTGCATTATTGGCAGAATGTTCAATTCAGCAATGCAGCTGTTTATGCCACATCAAATTACAAGTTCTTTTTTATATTAACCGAAGTTTCAGAACTAGCTATATACTTTAATGAGATTGTCCTTACACCTTACTTACACAATTTGTCCCATTTAGATCACAGTTAGCTTCTATCAGAGCTGCCACCACGTCCGTATACCCGTTCATTACAGCCAAATGAATAGGAGACATTTCTTTCTGTGCAAAACCAAAACACCTTTATTTTTATCTTTAAAAAATTCGTTCAATGTTTCAGCTCAAAACTGCCGAAATGGTCATTTATTTCACTTGTGTACCTAGCTGTCTCGCCTATACATTAACCCATTCGTAAACCTTTATAATTTTATTTCCGTCTTAAGTTTATACATTTACACAATGGAGAGGTTTGGAAGCCAATCTTTGAAAAAGTTTGTTCAATATTGGAATGAAAATGATTATGATATAAGCAGAAAACTTGAATAATAGTGTAAGGATGAACTACTGTGAACGCATAACACACTAAGAGCTTACCACTGTTTCCACGTTGGGGTTTGCTTCATGTTTCAAAAGACTCACAACTGTTTGTAAATGCCCGTTTTCGGACGCCAGATGCAAGGCGGTTTTCCCCTCCTACAAGCGTACAAAAAACAAATTAATTCGGCTGAAAATTTTTAGCAGCGGCATCAGTGAGGTTTTTTTCTTTCCTTTCGATTAACTTTCAATTTAATACTTCTGACATTAAGCATATACAGGGGCGTTTTCTAGCTGCAGAAGAAACGGAAAGCTAAAGAGATAACAATTATTCCGTCGTCTTACTGTTGCACCAAACAGCAGACCAAAACACCACTCTCAATGGGCGTTCTCATAAAGTAGCTACAGAGATCGCAGAATTGTTTTTATGGCGGTTTTCTTACTAGTATCCACCAGTAACCCCCGATGCCAGTCTTCAAATAAGATAAATGATTATAATGGCTACGTTAAACGCAAATTTAGCAAACAAAAATTTGTAGGATTAAATAAGACGTTACTCTCTATTTTTGTATTGCCATTATCTTGTGACTTTTTAAGCCTAGTGAGTTTTTGAAACTCGCTTTATCACACAGTTCATTAATTGTTTCGTAATTGATCTTTATACGTGAGGGATCATCGTGCTGTTATACAACTAAGCATCATACTTACATCATCTCTTTCCTCAGACGATGCCCCTGAGTCGAGAAGTTTCTCCACCACCTCTGACCGTCCCTCTCTCGCCGCCAGGTGAACAGCTGTTTGACCTATCTGAACAAACACTTTATATCAATGTGTTTATATATTGACTAAATGAAGAGAGAACAATGTATTTATATACATGGGCTTTACGGGGGATCTGTAAGCCACGTTATTTGATCTGCGATATTCCACGCGATTAAGTCCCCTTCCAGGTACAGCCGACAGGTATCTTATTCTAGACAAAACGTAAGGTAAAAATGATGCCAATTATTGATTCTAGTCACACAGCTGCACTTAACAGTAAAACGAAATACTCCTTTGAAAAAAAGGTATCCATAACATAGCGACATTATTACAACGATATATGGCCTTAAGTTAAGACAAAGTTAACGAGACTTACATGTGGGTTTTTGGCTATCCCCATCGTTGTAAATCTGTGCAATTGCGCTGATGACAACCAATTAAAAACAGAAAGCCGATTTGTTGTTTTTATGTTTTATTATTACACACAAAAACGACCAAAAGTACAAATATCAATGAGGTAAAAAAAAATAACTTTTCCACCTGTTTTATCACATGATGTATTATTGTAAAACTAAACAACAATGTTAACAAGAACTAATCCCATAAATATAGTCACAAGACTGTCCGCAAAAAAATCAAAACCGGAGGAAAAACAAAAAAACAACAACGACATATGTTTCTTCGGAGAAGACATTACATGTAGAGCATAAAAAAACACTATTCTATGGCCACCTTTTATCAAAAACTATTGCAAAATTTTGCAGAAAACAATGATTGTTAAAATAATATTGAGCATACAATTTGTTTTTAACCTTAAGAAAAATTCATCAAATTTTTATTTTTTTTTTATTCGAAATGAACTTTTGTAGAAAACAATCTTTATTGAAATAGAAGTGAGCATATAATTTGTTTTTAACCTTTAGAAAAATAAGCTTACATTAAAAATTCATTTTTATTTTTATTTGAAATGAACATTTGAGAAAATTGCAACTCCAAAGCACTATATATTCCTACTTGTCATAACATGTGATTTATATCACAAAATACAGATATACCAATTGACAGAGAAACAGAGATCGATTGAAGTATATAAGTTAGTAATCAAAAAAGTGGCCAGGGTTTTTAGGCATGGAAAGTTTGTGGGATTTTTTTTTCATTAAAGGAATAGGGCTGTATCAGTTACCTGTATTCTAAATACATATTTAAATCAGTGCTGTCATTTTTTCTGACAGAACCTTTAACTCAGTTCTCTGAAATGTTTTAGATAACCGCTGCTTTGCTGATTTTGTAAATACATAAATGTGCATTTATGAAAAATAAATAAAAATTACTTTATAATACAAACCTAATTGATGATTCGATTGACAAAATTTGTCAAAAATTTAGAAGTAGAATGCAAAAAAGGATTAACACTCAACACAATTGGAAAACTGATAAATTGGTTCATCCTATAATGCAGGGGGTTTTTATAGGCCCTTTTTCGTCGGGAATACCCCGATGAAAAATAACGACAAATTGAGTTTTTCTTTAATTTGATATTCAGTTTTGTAACAAAAAAAATGAGTTTTGGCTTCTTTTGGCCACTGGCGAGGTATAAAATTCAGAATTTACTGTTAATTGACGATGAAAAGTTAGTAAAATTGAGTATTTATGCATTTTGCTCGTTGAAGGTGCGCTAAAAAATTGAGTTTTAGGCTGTATCAAATTGAGTTCGATTAAAAAATTTTATCTATAAAAACCCCTGTAATGAGTCTGCATAACCATGGGAAGACCCCATTTGGTCAGTTCTGAGAGCACAAGCCTGTAAAGCAATTGAATAGTAAAATTAGGCACATGCCATCTCATTTAGCTTCTAAATCAGCTGATAAGCTCAAAATTGTAATGCCTGAAATATTTATAAGTTTTTGTATTTCAAAACAGTATCTCAGATAGGATATACCAAACTATGAAGTTATCGGCAAATAACTGCTTATTTTGACAGCCATATTAGATTGTTCACTTTTGATTGGCATATGCGGATATTCCCTGTCAACTCGTCTACTTATCAAGTATTTATATAAAGCCTCAGAAAAAGTTCAACCCTTAGCTGGCATTTATAGCCAAGGTACTTATATATATAGACTGCTCAGGGTATTCAGTACAGGTTGTTTTTAATTCAAAACACATGAAATACTCTCTGATTGACACATTTTGTCTGCAGCCTGGTGACATAAAGCACTCTTGATCAGCAAGAATAGAGGCAACTAAAAACCGAACACTGTCTGCAGCTTTAAAAAAAAGTTATGAAAGTCCACACTTCAGGTGGCACTTTAGGGACAGAGTTGAAATGTACACATCCTCTCAAGCAGGGGTGTCACAGAAAATCGCAGCACTGTAATCATATCATAAGTGCACCCTTGAGAAGTCTTTCTCAAACATGGCCGCATCCGAATCCGAAGCAACAAAAGAAAAAATCTCTGAAATTTACCCACAGCTGATGTTCATTTCATGCCAATTCAGACAATAAAAGATGTTAATTTCCTCCGCTAAGGAGTAAGAGCTGAGGTTGATTCTACGGTCTGGGCTCCACCCTTGTAAAGTGGTGTCACCGGGTCAACACAACCCCACTAACAACTGTCAATATCTACTTTCAGCTGTCAGTCAAATTTCAAGAAATCAGTGCTTGTCAATTACCCTATTCATGTCTTTGGTACTTATAAAAAAAATCAACAATTGGTGTTCAGCTAACTTCGCGGGTGGTGAACAAGGCTGTGTTTAAAAAACAGTCTATGGCATGGACGGTAATTAACTGACTAGTAAATGGTTGGAAGAAGGGTGTGTGTGTGTGTGTGTGTGTTGGGGTGGGGTGGGGTGACTGCAGTATTTGTGCACATTTTTAGATATATAAGTACTTCTTTTATTTATAAAGGCAGCAATATTCTGCTATGACTCTTGGTACATGGTCGTTTGTGTAGAGTTTCAGTGGAATGTCTACATTGCTTGGTAAAGAGGGTGGGGTTTACAGAGAAAGTACAACACTAGAAGGCAGTTAACACACACAATCCCCTGATCATATGCATTGTTGGGCTGTCATCAGATAAGAGTCTTCTACAGTTTAAACTAAATGTGTGGTCCATTTGCTGATAGTTGGCAAATCTAATCCCTTCCAAATTGAATTAAGTTTGCCAGCTGCCAAAAATCCTTACACATTACAGAATTCACATACCTACTGGTGTCAAAAATATTCAAAATGCCTTTCACACAGCAATCTTAGCTTACGTTGCACATAAATACCATGACAACCAGTTCTAAAGACATAGTGTTGCCATGACAGTTACAATCTATATTCAACAGATCAGCTCTTGTAGGTCTGGAAGCCCCCAGGCAACAGGAAGCTCCCCCACTTACGGCCAGAAGTGAGAAAGTTTTGGTTTACAATTTTCAAGTGATTAACTTAGTGAACATGCTCAATGGTACCTTCTTTACACAACAGTCATGCCACGAATTCAAATATTGATTAATTGAGTGATTGATTGATTGATTGAGTTGGCCTTGAAAAGTAATGTTCCTCCTGTGTTAAGTAAAGACAGTTTGAGTTTGCTCTGTGCACATGCAACAAAAACTGCCCTTTGCCAGCTAGAATTTGTTTGTTTGTTTTATTGGTACTCAAGAATATTTCACTTATATGACAACGGATTGTCCACTTCACACTGTACACAGCCTTATTACGGTGGAAAACTGGGAGGAAACCTCATAAAAACCACCCCCGCGATAGCCGGAGCCACAACATGTGACTCGCTCATATACTTGATGGTCGAAAGGCGGGCTTGAACCCATGAAAAGTAAATCGAAACATGTTCAGTTCAGGAAGCGACTCGCTACCACTGAGCCACGGCCGCAGGCTTAGCCAGCTAGAAAACAATGGTTTGTTTGTTTGATTGGGGTTTAACGTCACACTCAAGGGTAATTTACTTATATGAATGGATGAAGGAAACCAACCTAGACACCACTTGCAACAAAAACAGGACAACAACAGGAGGCAATACAGACAGACAGAAATGGGGCCTGTTCCTGTTTAGCCTTGAGAGCACCAGGGCAACATGAAGCTCCCTTCAACCACCCACCCCAGCTAGAAGAGTACTCAAACAATGAAACAACTACACTAAACATAACCTTGAAATGTGGATTAATTTCTATGCTGAAAAAGTGTAACTTGATCATGTGCTGAAGGCAGAATGAATTCAATTGTGAATTAATTCTGTGGCAATTAGAAAGCGAATGTGTATTTTCTTTATTTACGGATAGAACCTGTTAGAGAATTGAACCCACGACCCTCAGAGTGATCAAGTCACCAAATTGTCAACATAATTTAAAAGTTTGTTTTATAAAAAAGCAACAATCGTCTGTCAAAAATTGAATATGGTAATGTAAATTAAATACATTTTTGTAAAAAAAGATTTTAAAAAACAAAGTACATGTATATGATTGAGGGGCCGTGGAATCCATCACGGTAAGTGGCCATAAAGCACAATTTCAACAACCACAACACCTATTAAAAATTACTATTAATTTTCAAAACTGAACTTATGCAAAAAGGGATCTTGACTGACATCATGATTTCTAGTTCCACTCAATTGTCAATGTTAGGAATCAACCACACATCTTCCTGACAGTAAACAAATTGTATTGTCTTAACCACAAAACCTGAAACCATACATTCTCAACTTAAACAACTTGCTTACAACTGGTTAACACGGCAGCTAGTTTCACTCAAACGATGGGGAAAAAACACAAAAGAGTTCCAGATGCTGGTAATGCAAAAACCTCATAAAAATGGACTTTGCAATTCTTTTGTTCTCAAAGCATACGCACATCTGTATTGTGTAAAGCTTTTCAACGAGCAGTGGAGTTATTCCGTAATTCTGCTAATTAATAAATGACTTAGGACATCTCAAAAATATTTTAATGCAGACAATGTTTTATCTAGAAAAAAAAATCAATAATTGCAATAAATGTGAATTTTTAAAGTCTAAAAGCCCACTTTCAGGACAAAAATCCTAGAGTTTCTTAATTAAGCTATATCATAAAAAAAAAATCGAACCATGTCATTAAAACCTTATCGAAGTACAATTCTTTGTCTCTGATTTTTTTTTATATTTATTTTTGGAAATATAATTAGAAATAATATTGTTATATTCTTTTTTAAAAAGAAGAAAAACGATATGATTGTTGTGTTATGTAATTACAGAGACGTTCTAAAATAAACACACCAAGATCTGAGGAATGACAAGTAGCCCAAGGCAGAAAGAGAGTAAGGGAATAAAAAGTAAAAACATATTCTTTGATTCTGTTGCTGTTCCTATGAATATGTAAAGAATTATTTTGTTCATTAAAAAGGGCCAAAAATAGACTAATGAGAGGATTTGATTGATTGTGTTGTAACATCATCCACAGCGTTATTTCCCTTTATAATGCTGGTGCATTGTGGGTAATTGGTGGGAACCTGAGAAGATACACCCTGTGGTTTGAAGGAAATGTTCCTGTTTAGGCTAAAGTAGAAATACAGCAACAAATGTTGTTGGTACACTGAATGGAGTTTAGCAGTCAAATAAATACCTCACTAAGCTTTAGACCAGCCCAGATGACTAAGAAGTGGCACTTAGTAATTCATAAAATGTTGGTGTTTTTTGTGTTCAATTAGAGTTTAAACCCAGTTCTGAAGGTCATTTCACTCAAAAACTGCATGCCAACTGAATGGGTGAAAGAAGACACTGGCAACAAACAAAGTGGGAAAGTTTACTAAAATGTATTTGTCGTTGGTGTTCAATCTATATAAGACTATATAAACTTTTGGTGTGCCATTTTGTTTTAGTAAATAAAGACTTAATACTTAAGTTATGCGCTGTTTGACACAACATATGGTTTATTAAAAAAAACTAATAACTGTTTGTGTATAAATTTTTGTGATTTATGTTATTAAAGATAATTACATCAAATTGTACAGATGGTAAATTAAGCCCATATATTGGAAACAAAATTCTCAATTGCTTATTTGATTACAACAAATTATTACATGATATTTGTAAGTATATAACCAAATTATAAGATTTTCTTTTTAAGAATAACCTAATTATTAAACTATATATGTAAGTATAACGAAATTATTACATTATACATCTTAGTTTAACCAAATTATTACATTATACATCTTAGTTTAACCAAATTATCAGATAATACATCTTAGTTCACCCAAATTATTAGATTATACATCTTAGTTTAACCAAATTATTAGATTATACATTTTAGTTTAACCAAATTATCAGATTATACATCTTAGTTTAACCAAATTATTAGATTATACATCTTAGTTTAACCAAATTATTAGATTATACATCTTAGTTTAACCAATTTATTAGATTATATATCTTAGTTTAACCAAATTATTAGATTATACATCTTAGTTTAACCAAATTATTAGATTATATATGTTATTTTAACCAAATTATTAGATTATACATCTTAGTTTAACCAAATTATTAGATTATACATCTTAGTATAACCAAATTATTAGATTATACATCTTAGTTTAACCAAATTATCAGATTATACATCTTAGTTTAACCAAATTCTTAGATTATATATCTTAGTTTAACCACATTATCAGATTATACATCTTAGTTTAACCAAATCATTAGATTATATATGTTAGTATAACCAAATTATTAAATTTTCAATGAATATATAATAACAAAACCAAACAATTAAATTATATACCACATATGAAAGTATAACCAAATCATAAAATTGTATATGTATATATAATAACAAACTAACTAGATAATATACATTGTCTGTATTAGCGCAAACACTACCACCTAAGCCATGGCAGCTCTTCTCCCCTTGGAAATTGTCTAACACTACAGTGTGGCCAAATTATTAGTTTTTCTAAGTTATACTAATAACAATATTTTTAGTTTCTTTATGTAAGTACGACCAAGTTACTAGAATCTCTCTTTCTTTAAACCCATAGCAGATAAATTGCTTAGAATCCTCAGTAATACTCTGTATTGCTTTATGTCCTCAAGCTTTGATTCACTCCATTAAGCTCTGAGCACAAAACTGGATCGGAAAACTTTTATCATTTTCTTTGTTTAATGGATGATGTTACTTATCAAATACACAGAATTATCAACAAATATAACATGTTAGAACAAAAGTAGAGGACCTTAAACATCTTAAGCTGATGGGAGTATTCTGCAGGACTGGCCAACCCACTCCCTCACCGGGATTCACTCTTTGCTGTGGCATGTTCAATTTTAAGAACCTGTTAAGTATTATAAATTTATTTATTTGTTTATTCTTAATTAATTCATGTATCATTTTATTCAATTATTGATTAATTCATCCATTCATTCATTTTTTCCCTTTGTTCATTTATTCATTTTATTCTTTCTATTCATTTATTTATTTGAATTAATTCGTCAGTAGTAAATTTAGGAAGAGATGTTGTCCATGGAAGGGGAAATGTGAATTGTTTAGTGTACCTGTATGTCAAAACTGTCAATCAAGCATGATGTCTGTTTAGTTGTCAAGTCTTCACAAACATACACACAATTTAAGAGGTAACATGCATACAAACGTTTTCATCAATTACACACTTAAGAATGGAGGAAATTGTAAAAATGAACACAAATGAGCCAATGTGACAGTTAAGGGTGGCAAACAAAAATGTACCATTGTAGCTTAAAAATAAAACTGTTGAGTAACAAAGAGAAACTGACACAGGGTGACATTTTGATTGACAGCTACTTACACTAGTTGTCAGTTTTTTTTCTACTCATTTATTTCAAGTTCAGATTATTTATTGTTGAAGCATTTTCTATTTACTCTGCAAGTAACTTCTAATATTACAGCTGCCCCTATTTGAATGTTTATTGAACACAAATATTTGTTGTTTTATCTCAATTTTATTATTTATCTATTATTAAGTTTAGAACACAGAGACATTGGTATGGATTACAACTTCTAGGTTTATTAGCACACAACGTTTCTGAGACCGTTATCAAGCATATGGTGTGATAATCTAATTAAGTTGCTTAATATTTTTATATATATACATTTTTTTTTTTTCCATTTCATCTCTTGTGGTAACATTTTTATCACTATTTCATTTATTCATTTATAGGGTTGCTTATGACTTTTTTATGGTAACGTTTTTTTATTAATGGAGTTGTTATAAGATATACTATTCCTTGTTGATATTATATCGTTATTGTATTCATTCTTTATAAAATAGGTTTATTTACACCTAATGACTTTGCACAGCCGTCTTATCTTTCAATATTGTGTCTGAAGTATGAAATGGTGGCTACCTGACCCAATGTTTAACTGGACTAATAAGCCATTGTTGAGAGAATAAATAAAATGTTGAGATTAATTTTGAAATCTTTTAGCTGGGTACAGCCAGGGTTGCAATAAGGGAAAATATTTTAATCATTTATTTTGATATCCAGCTGTGAATTTTATCAGTAATTTTAATTTATTGCTACTCAATTTTGATAGTTTATTATCAGAATTTTACCATAATGACTGATCACCAGTCTTAATTTCCATCACTGGGGTCTTTTTTTATATTTAATGCCAAAGGGTATATTTTTAACAACACCTTGTCATCTCAACTTTGTGGTACATTTTTACTTATGATAATGAACACGCAGAGCAATACGAACACCATGTTTTTAGATAACAAGTCGATAAACAGACCTGCTGTCATGGAAACTGCTTTTATTCTCGTACACAAACTGAAGGTGGTCTCGAGATAGACACCCTGTCAATCATTTCTAAGTGGACCAATTAGCACGCTCATACCGTGATGAAACGATATCAAGACATCTGCTGCTTGTTATGCAACACCAGGGGGCGATAAATGCTAGATATGGCCCTGTTAGTCGCAGCTAAGGCCCTATCAGTTTTGGCTTACGTAAAAACCTCGCATGGTAGGTAAAAATAACATCATGGCTGTTCTCTTGTTTAGACACGTTTGCCGACACGGGTTTCAAATTTTCTTGCGGAAAGTGCATCTGCTATCATCTCACTGCGAAACAAAGACGGGACTATTTTTCTGTCTGCCCCTACTTTGTGGATCAGTTTCCCGAGTGTGTATTAATACGATGTCGACAAGAGGTTGCCAACAGCATGAGTATGATAGGGCTGGCTCGATGTTGTCTCCCACCAGCTGTAAAAACACAGACAAGTGCTTTTCTCAAACTGTTTTTAAGGGGCAAGCAAAAAGTTGTAGGCAGGCTGCAGAAGAAGAAAATACTGAGTGGAAAGCAGTTCTGTTAAGGGCAAAGAGTGGAAAGGTCTCATATACATGTAGGTTGAATATATATTTATAAATATACGAAAAGAGAAGCTTGCACACTCCAATGGGGACTGAACCGATGATGCTGACAGAGGAAAATGTTGTTTATACTTAATACTTTACAATTCAATATACCTACCATAGTGTATAAAAAAAACAAGTTACAATATCTAAATTTTAATAGATATAATTACATTGCCCTATTGTTTTTTACCCCCCCCAAAAACTATACCACAGAGCTTGCAATGTTGGCGATGATTATTAGTTTAATTTAATTTAAAACAAATATCTTTTTTACAAAATTCAAGGAAATTTCAAATTTACAATGATACCCCTTCAAAAGTGGAACGTTTCATCCAACCAGGTCAGAGTTCAGGTAGATGATGAAATAAAACCCTATTCACACCGGGTGAACATGGTAAAGTTTCTACAAGGATTCAGTTTCCGCCTGGGATTTCCACTGTGATATTAAAGTCAGATACAGTGACAAGTTGACAATATCCGGTGTCATAAGGAATACTAAACCCTTATCAAATAAAGAAAGATTAAATCCATCTTTATTAAATAGGTCTTCACAAACATTTATTGTTACGAAACTAAAAAAAATTGTTAAAACTAGTCTTTGGTGTCATCAACTTACATCAAGTTAGAACTTGAAAATATGTCAAATTTACTTTGTTTATTGTGCTTGATTGATGGATTGGTGATAAAGGCTGGCTTAAGATAATTTCACTTAAATGATGACAGTGTATTTCCACAATAATTGATACTCGCACGACGAAGATGTGAAGTGTTTTCCTTGTGTTGGAAAGTTAATTTTCCTTCCGTACTAAGTAAAGACAGCGTTGCTAGTCTTCAAACAAACGGCCAAAATCCAGAGGGCTTGTGTAAAGCATTAGTAAACATGTTTCTTTTAATATAGATATACTTATATCATCAACAGATGAAGAAAGCTTCATGTAGTTTACAATAACATACAAATCTGTTGATGTGAATTGGGGTTAAATAGACAGAGGCAAGCCCCAAAGCAAAGAAATGGTAGATAAAAAAATTGGAGAAATGTTGTATGGAAAGCCTTTAATACATCCCAGAAGCCAGAAAACAAATCCAAATGTGCCCCTATAGAATGACAAGGATGTATGTAACACATGCTGAAAGCAGTAACATTCATGAATGCATTTGAGCCATCTAGACAACCTTGACATTGCCCGACCTTAGAATTACAGGATTCTAAATAACATTTTGGTCAAAAATAAGTTTGATAGTGGATAATATTGGAATTTCAAAGGTTTATCTACTAGCAGGAGAGTACTATGTAAAATTCGTCGGTCTTACGCCACAACAGAATTAAAAAGTTTGAATCAACTAGTGGGCACCTTCTTCAAAATAACTGGGTTCTATCTGCAACTTTTCATCAATGAGGCTTATGCTTAGCTAGGAAGGGAATTTTTTGAGGACCAATAAGATTTCAGCTTACATTTCAGTTAGGTGAGCACGAGTAGCAATTGAACTTTGCAAGCGATTTTCTCAAAACGACCAAAATGTAAGTTAGAACCCTGTAATTCTAAGGTCACGATTGGTCCATGAGACTGTTTATGGATCTTCTTTAGGTGAAGATAGAAATGGTGGGTGAGGGCCAACTGATATAGTTTATACAAACAAGTGATTGGCTGGTTGATGTTTAATACAACTTTTAAATCATGGCAATGTACTCAAATGATAACTAACAAAACCATGGAATGAGAAATATTTTGCTGCATTTGGTAGAATAATGTTTTTCCAGAGCTCAGGTTACAGAGTATGTCTAGTCTTTGACAGTCTGTTGAATTGTTGGATTTGTATTTCACATGGTACTTAAGGTTATTTCACTCACATGATAATGTGCCAGTTCAATGGATGAAGGAAACCAAACTTGGCAACAAACAAAGACAAGACAGGACATATACAGGATAATCACAGGATGTAAAACACAGACTCGGTTCCTAGAGTGCCATAGCAACAAGATGCTCCCTGTGATCAAACAAAGAATTTGTTTGTTTGTTTGATTGGGGTTTTACGTCGTACTCAAGGGTATTTCACTTATATGACGATGGATTGTCCACTTCACACTGTACACTGCCTTATTATGGTGGTAAACCAGAAAGAAACCTAGTAACCTAGTGACCTGGCTGGCTCTACAGCCAATCCAAAGCAACATTAAACTCCATGGTCTCCTTAAGCTCTATTTCAGCTGATGCTGTAGGAAGCGTGGACAGTTCACAATAAACAAAACCCAACTGACTTCATTCAGAACTTTTAACTTTGTTAAAAGCTTACATTAACTGCATAATGACTGGATGAACTCTTTGTCTTGATGAAGACACTCAGACGTTTTACCACATGTTGCTGTTACAACAACAACAGCACAGTATTATGACACTGAACACTGGTGCCTTGTTTAACCCACTCGAGGAACAATCACAGGTTGGTCAACTGGTTAATTTGTGAATGATAGTTGATTCAAACAAGGCCTTCTGAAATGTACGGGGACAGGAGTGTGATAAGCACACGCCTTAGCAATACTCAGGACTGTACACTTCTTTATATAAATATATTTTTTTTTAAATTAGTTTTTATTTTTTTTTAAATTTAAATGATGAAATGACAACTGTTTAAGACTGAATTTGTGAATGGAATTTGTGAATGATATTTGATTCAAACCGGTTAACAAGGATTGGTGCGTAATAACCGTTTATGCGGTATATTGTGGTATAATATAGAGTAATTACACTGTGGCACATCATATTACACTGCATGTTTTTGTAACCTATATATGAGAAAGACCGCTGGGGCAAATCCTTTCTCACGACTCAGAAGGATTGGTTCCTGGCTTTAAATTCACACAAACAGTAGATCAGTTATGCTAAATTTTGAGAAAAAAAAAAGCCTGTGATTGAAGTTTAAAATGTATTTGCAGTGATAACATCCACATGCAATCAACTTCACTCATATATAAAGGGTATTTCCCTTTATATATGACGACGGATGTGACTCACTCATATACTTGATGGTCAACAGGCAGACTCGAACCCGTGAACGGTAAATAGAAGCATGTTTAGCTCAGGAAGCGCACTTGCTAGAACAGAGCGACGGCGCGCGGGCCCTCTAGGAGAATTGCAAAAATACAAGGGAGTGCATTTATTTATTAACATGATAATATATCACATACAAAGACCAGACCACATAAGTATAAGTTTTCAAAACTTGAACCTTTTCCCCATCTGAACATTGATAATTGAGTTATTTTTGTTGTTACTGATTTTAACCTTAAACAGTCTAAGCCTCTTGGATCAAGTTCTATAAGATACTCTGCCTCGTTGAAGAAAGACTTTTAGAGATTAAAAATAAAAAAAATTAACATTGTACAGAGTACAACTATGGTGGTCAGGTAAATTACCTTTCAATCAAGATTTAGTTGTACTTAAGGATATTTCACATATATATGACTGATTGTCCACATATTTTTGTCTTAATATAACGGAAAACCATGAAAAAACTTAGTAAAAACTACCCCGTAGATTGCTGGAGTCACATTGTATGAATCACTCATATAATTAGATGTATACAGGGGCTTAGCCTGAAATCAAAAGTATGGTGTCCAAAATGGTCATTTTGCTTCACTTTTCCAATGACTGGGTGTCCAAATTAGACACTTTTCCTATCTCCTGCATGTTAAAGTTTTCTTAAAAGTGAGTGTCCAAATGAGGAATTTTTGTTCACTTCAAGGTGTCCATTTGGACGAGTGGACAGGTGTCTGCCTAGCCCTTGCTCATATACCTGATGGTCAACAGATGGGCTGAATCCTGTGAACGGTACAGTAAAGAAGGATTAGTAAGCACATATGCTAACCAATAAGCCACAATTGAAGACCAATTCAGAGTTGGTCTTAGGCCATCACACACTGGCATTTATTTCTACATGAAGGAACTCATGCTTAATGTGTCTAGCAACAAACACTGACAGGACAGAATCACAAGAGAATACAAAAACATCACAAACAGATGCTGGCTTTATGGAAGGATTGTCAAACCAGAATTAAGGATACAATAAGCTTTGGCACTGCCTCATCCATTCTTTGTCGACACTCTGCATTTGTCCAACACACTACATCTTCCAGGAATGAACTCTGAGACATTTTTTCTGTAAAATTGTTGACTATTCTTCTAAGTTGAATATGACAAAGTTGTGATCACGTGTTTGGCAAGAATGTAGGAACCTTAAAATAAAAATATAAAAAAAATAATAATTATGTTGTACGACATAATATTAGAGTATAGACCATAGTACAATGCACCCCAAGCCTACAGCACAGAGGGACACAAGATGGTTTGTTTGTTAGTTTGATAGGTGCTTAACATTGTACTCAAGGGTATTTCACTTATATGATGACGGATTGTCCACTTCACACTGTACACAGCCTTACTACAATGGAAAACCAGGAGGAAACCTCCTAAAAAACCACCCAAGTGATTGCCGGAGCCACAACATGTGACTCGCATATATACCTGATGGCTGACAGGCGGACTCGATCTGATAAATGGTACATCGAAGCATATTTCAGTTTAGCAAACGCACTAGCTACCACTAATCCACAGCCACTGGCCCGACACAAGATAGAATACACATCACTAGGGCAACAAGAACATCATTCCCAACTGTCTACAAACAATAAATAAATTTAAATTAGTATGATTCATTTTTTACCGACATTAGCGGGCATTTTTTCAATAGGGCTTAGGCAGAAATCAGAAGTATAGTGTACAAAACAGTCATTTTGCCTAACTTTTTAAGTAACTGGGTTTCCTTATCTCCTGCATGTTAAAAGTTTCGAGGCAATTTCCGCTATTTACGCAAGCCAATGAGGAAACGGTAACTTGTCCTGAAGTTCGGATATGAATTTGCAAAATGTGAGTTATGAAGGCTGTATGTATTTGGTTGGCAAAATTCATTAATTAAGTTTATATTCAAGTTGAGCCTGTTACTGGAAGCCGAATACGAGTTACATCCCCTGTCCTATTGATACATTGCGACTGACAGTTCGCATAAACAAGCCCCGTGGAGATCCCAAAGAACGGATTAAGCCTTAACACTTGGAATGCTTATCTCTCGTCTCCAGCTGCCAGCTGCGTCGGTATCGATCATAGGGCCATTTGATGTAGGTCAGCTGTGGGTCCTTCTCTTTAAATATAACTCCATGCATTGAATGAGGACCAGTCACCAGTATTGACCGAGTCCCAAATTTCGTCACCTAGTTTGGTTGTGGGGGATGTTGCTTCAACAAGCAAGCTTTGTGAATGGAATGCAGTTTCCAAGTCCAAGGCAAATTTTTTCACTAAACTTATTTGGGAAAGACATACACACATCTGCATTTTTTATGATGTGTGTCAACTGTCTTACAAGAATCCATTTAGTCTATTTAATTAACTTGAACAAACTTTACTTGTAAAATGGAGGAAAACACTTCACATTTCAGGGCTGAACTTCTGTTAGCCTGTGACTTAAGGATAAAACAAAATAACTATTACTGGATGTCAAATGAGTATTCTGAATTTTGTTTTTTCAACAGGTTACTCCTTCACAGTTATGTGATATTGATTTTCAACGGCCGAAACGCAAACAAATGAAGAAGAAACCTGTACATATGGAGTCTATAAAGAGCACTTCTATTAATATCGAACATTGGGAAGCCTTAAAATCTGTCTCTCCAAATGCAGTTATTTTCACCAGTTTATCAGAGTCTGATCCTGATTCAGAAACAGACACTGCATCGGAGACTGAAGATAACTGTGGCCTTCCTTCACCATTAACTAGTTTGTACGATTTTAATGCTTCTACTTTAGGTATAAAAGAGCAAAGCACATTATTTGATACTATTTTTACAAATCTTACCAATTCTATTTCTGATAAACAAGTTAACATTTTAGAATTAAAAA
>JARFOD010085477.1:0-18753 GCA_031763545.1 Mopalia muscosa | reverse complement strand
TCTGAACAGGTATATGTTCTAACTACGAAAGTGTTATCCCAAAATAACGAAAATACTGTTAATCTTCACTTTCTAAAAGACGCAAAAATTATACAAAATCTATGTGTTTGAGTGTGATGAGTGGGTTTGTTTTTATTTGAACTGTCTATGTCTATATTTATTTATTTGTAGACAATGAAAAGAAAGTAGTAAATAAACATCATGATATACAGCTATCCACTGTAAGTGTTTAGCAAAATAACTTGTTTAAGACAACTGTGAATTTTCTGGTTAAAACTTTAACACCATTTTGCTTTGTAATTTTACACCCACAAAACTGTGTTTTATTGAATTGTAATCCTACAGCAACGTTTTGTAAATTTACAACAACAAAAAGTTAATAAAGTTTCGATTGGTGTAAACTATTAGCAGTAGAAATGAA
The DNA here is from genome assembly GCA_031763545.1 of Mopalia muscosa. Taxonomy (NCBI): domain Eukaryota; kingdom Metazoa; phylum Mollusca; class Polyplacophora; order Chitonida; family Mopaliidae; genus Mopalia; species Mopalia muscosa. The sequence goes on along the minus strand of JARFOD010085477.1, from coordinate 18,332 downwards.
TGTAGCGTAAATACAGCTAGTAGTGCTGTAAATAAACAAACGTTTTAACAGTATATTTATAACAGTTGTATTATATACATATCAATGTTCTCCATTATTTATCTGCTGGACGTTTAAGTCGAAATTAAAACGCTTATTTCTAAGGCTGTTATGACGATAATATAATGTTGTCTGTACTGCAGATAAATTGAGAGTCCGTTAATAATGGTTTCGTTGTTAATGTTTCATTGGCATACATCAAATCAATTAGTTTATCTAGTGGATAAATTAACCTTTCTCTAAAAAAGAAAACAACTAAAAAATAAACAACAATCACCAAAACAACAAAAGAAAAAGACAATGCCTGATTTTGTTTGTCTCTCGGTATTTTGCATAGAACGCCTCAGTTACGTTTGGCCGATATGTAGTCGTATTAATCACAAAGAACACATCGCGAAACATTTAAATATTGAAGGCTATCTAAAATAAACCCAGACATAAGTTAAGTATAAACTTAAATTAAAGTATACATTTTAAATGATATATTTAAAACTTGAATTTCCTATGGTTATTTTTTGACATGCATAAAATGTTAATACATGCTTTAATAAAACACATGTATATGTTTAGCCCAAGAGTTCCAACAAGACAAAACAAGTTTTGTTAACAAAGTAACCAGTGGTTAAACGGTCAGTAGGATATCGACATTTGACATAATGACTAACTCGTAACTTTGTAACTCGTAACTAAGTAAGGGTTAGTTATAAGAACTGTCGGATATCCGGTGTAAGTCGGCTTTAACACTTCTACTTATTAAACTACCTGTTCGAACTTATCCACATTACTAAAGAAATGCGGCTTGTTTATAATTTACTGCTTGTCAAACACCTTGCCGTCAAGGGGTGTGGAAGAATTCTTAACACGGCTGTCGTTATTATTTGGACCAGTTTCAAAGTGATATAGCTAAAAAGTCTAAAAGCCATATATCGTTGTTTTTATAGTTTTTGCATAAAGCGAAATGATAAACAGAGGGTTCGTTAAATTAATAGGTTTTGAAAACTGGTGGCTGAGAGAAGATGAGTGTGACATTAACATTACCTTTGACATCATATTGATGACGTCATATTGATGAAGTCCAGGCAGACTTGGTGACCTCCTGTCCATTTCAGAATAAACATGTTTCCAATAGTATAGAGAAATAAACGTTGTTTACTGGCTATGTTTTGAAACTCTAGTAAGGGTAGTAAGGCATCTCAAATGAGTTACTAAAGTAAAGTATAATGTTTCTAACAGGTATACTATATTTACTCAACATTAGAGGAATACTACTTCTGCAAAACAGCAACCCTTCACAACTATGGCTGCTTATGAGTGGTTAGTATTGCAGGGGTACACCACCGACACCATGTAAGTGAGATACCCTTGAGACCGACATTACGCACCACTTAGTCCACCGTAAAACCTATATCCCCGGTCTACTTATATCGTTTTAATTTCAACTAACTGTTAAAACGGAGTTACCTATAACTGGCAATTTATGAATATCTATTTCTTACATTAAATATGAATTTAATGTACACAGACACACTATCACTCTTCAATTTTATTGTTGCTTTAAAAATTGCAAGCTTCAACACTAGACGTTAATATAACAAAAAACTTCTCACTTTTACTTATTGAGAAATATATCTATATATATATCACAACCTTGAATATATGATAAGCTAATGCACACACATAATAATAGGCGACAGTGTTTCTCTAATTCAAGAAGATATATTTATACTGTCCAAGCTACATAATGTAACTATATGTTTCTACTGTTTATGAACCAACCAAATGTCGTGATGTAGATGATAATAATAATTAATATATATACAATATTTTTATCGAATGAGGTGTTCAGCTTCATAATACACCCACTTGTCGACTTGTATCTGATTGTACATACTGAAGACCTACTGATTCTCACTTGTAGATTTGTTAATATTCCTGTAAAGTTGCTGTTTCCCGTTCCTATAGCAATACAATTATTGTTTCTCATTTGAAGAGCCTTACTATTTATTCGCGTTAAAACAGTACTGTAAAGTATTCTCTTTGTTAAATCGTTTTCTTTTTATCATCATAAACAAACGTTGCTTTTTCATATTAAAAGCGTGACTGGTAATAGCTTTTTAGAGGCATTTAGAAGTTGGGTTGAACATAAACAAGCATGTTTATTATGGGTTACAACTTCTGTTTATTAAGGTCAAGTCGTTTCGGTAAAGATCCTAGCATAACGCTTGATAACGGTGCTAGGATCTGTACCGAAACGTCACGACCTTAATAAACAGAAGTTGTAATGCATAATAATCTTGCTTGTATATGACTGGTAATACTTAAAGTATTACTGTTTCACAGAACGTTGCTGCTTATCATCATTTAAAATGTCTTTTTCTCATTGTAAAAACCTTACTGTTTTCATTGCAAAACCGTTTCATGTTATCATTGTAAATAAGGTAAGTTTATCATTGTCTTTTTTCCTCTGAATAGAAAAACGTTAATTGTCTCATTGTAAACCCATCACAGTTTTCTCTATCGTGCCTGTGTCCTTGTTTAAACACTTTACTATTTTTACAGATGTCAAATTGGACTATTTCCGCATTTTCAATCGTTATTGTATCTCATTTTAAAAACGTTTTGAAACATTTATTGTTTAAAACCATGCAAAATCATAACGAATCAACGAATCCTCGGCTTGCTGGTAAATCGACTTAACGTTTGATACGTTCACATATATACCAGTTTTTTTTTATAGAAAATATCCCTTGAACCCAAAGCATTTTGGAGGTTCACTATATGTTTATGCCACACCAAGACAAAAGTTACCTGCCCTAAAACAAGATAAGTGTAGAAAAAGAAATTGCAAAAAAACAAACAACAAATTAACACACCCACACTTTTCATCATAGGCCTACTATTTTATACAATACAAATAAAAAAATATACAACTTTACAGCAAATTAATGGTTGATTTATTTCATGTGCAGTGTATTTGAATAGTTTTGTCATGTTTTAGTGGAAACAAGTTAATAGTCAACAGTCTGGTTTAAATAGCGTAGTTGGTATCAACTCGTAGTCAAGGGAATTGCCAAGTCGTTGCGAATGTCAATAAAATCGTCAAAATATCCCAGTGCGGCGCTCGATTAATTATTCTGAACGAACAGTTTAGCTAATCGAATGCCTTGTTACTTTTTATACAACATATTTTATAGTTATTTCGTCAGAGGTTACGAAAAAAACAGAGGGCAATGCGCATTAGTTTATCCAGGAAGGGTTGTTGGAATATGTGGTGATCTAGCCAATATGAAAACTGACAATAAACCATCATTGAAATATTATGGGACCATATCGTATATAGTACAAGTTGACATCGTTTTGTGAGTTTATTCGTTCCTGGGATAAAATCGTACGGAGAGAAAAGGTATTATTATTTTTACAGAACTTATGGATGACTTTTAATGTAAGGGTTCTATCTGCAGCAGCACACCAGACCATATCCACTGTCACATTGTGGGTCATAACGACCACCACGCGCCCGGGCTGGGCCATTACAGTCCCAGTGACTATCACAATAACATTCCACAGGTTCAGCCCTCCCTCCAGATCGCCTGGCCGCTGGACGAGCTGGACGGGCTGGACGCCTCGGAGGTGGCTTAGGGGCGGCGGTTGGAGGATCCACTGGAGCAGGACCAGCCTGCCGTTGAATTCGCCTTGGTCTGGCCGATGCTTGAGCATCAGGCGCCTCACCAGCCCGAGGTGATAATGTGGTCATTTCAGGATACTCGACCGGATCCAGATCAAGCGCTAGAGCCAACCAAGGATCAATAGGACGGTTGAATGGGTCTCTAAACTGAGGATAAGATGGGTATCTCGGTCTGGACGTAGCAGGTGCTCGCCTGGGTGGGGGCTTCGGGCGTCTTGGAGGTGGAGGTCTCTCAGTTGGTGGTGAAATCACAACCACATCAGAACTTGTTTTGTTTCCTGTCCCTTTTTGAGGTGCAGCCTGGGTGGGAGCTGGCTGCCGCCGTCTAGGACCGCCGCCTCTTCGTGGTGGAATAAACATACTACTGGGTAAGTCTGGCACGCCTTGAGCTCTCATTCGGTATAGAGTCGGGCCACATGGGTCTAAAAAACAGAGCAACACAAAAGGGAGTGTTTAAATACAGCTGAGACGAATATGTTGTCATTGTTATGTTCGATTAGAGCTCCACTTTAAGTGATGAATTGATTGGTTGGTTGATTATTGGTTCATTGATTGATTTGAGACCTTGCTTAGGTATTTCACGTATATAACATCGTTATACTCTAACAGGCAACTATAAAAGTGTGAGGCGTTTTGATGGGAAGAGAATTGATGTTTCGCTAGTGCTAAGTAAATACAGTATAGTTATGCTTCAAATAACTGCCCTCAAAGAAATACCACAAAAACCAATGAAACTTTTAAGAAATGTACCAGCAATTAATAGAGATCCGAACATTATGTATTTATATGTTTTTAGCGCAGTTTATGAGGTCTGTTTCTCTTAAATTAATTACAATATCAATAATAACTTTTCCCAGTTGGCTATCTTCTGAACAGAGAAAGGGGACCTTATATTTAGCAAAATTGCTTAGCGATCTCACTTGTCTCTCCAACGTTACTAGATCGTACAAAACCACAAAATTTGTCTTTCAGAAGTACCATTTCTAACTAAAGCAAATGGTTTGTTTGTTTGTGTCGAAACCTGGGATTTAAGAGTATGTCATCGATATGACGACCAGCTTAACGGTTGAACCACTCTCCGACTGCAAACAGTTGCAAGATACGATACAAGCAGACAGTGTACTATATTGTTCATAAGACGGTGCGAATTATGAGTTAGCAGATTGTCTTCGTATTTGACCTTAAAGCGAGAGAACCAGGACAATTACCAACCGCCAGAAACACAGAGCAAAGATTTGCAGGCTAAACCGTATGTGCGTCCTCGTGGAAATGTTATCGTGTGTATCTATTTGGTCACAAGTTTCCGTGTTTTTACTCTGGTAAGCCGTTGAACCAATACAAGTTTGATTTTAAAACGATGGTAAAGTTTGGCAAATTGACAACACACACTTTCTTAGAGTATACAATCACATTTAATATGCTACAAAATTTCATAGTTTTTATTTTGTATAAATATGTTGACACATTGTTAAAAAAGATATACAATTGGTACTTTGCAAACAGCCCCAGAGTAATCGATTTACGGATTGAAACTTTCAATTAATTAACAAAACTATACCAACATTTGTAAACATTTTAAATAGTGTCAATAGGCCTACTAAGCATATCTTGGTTGGAGGTCCGGATAAAACTAAATACAAATCCGATATAATGACCTGTAAAAATAAATTATTTATTCAAGTAAAACAATTTATGATACCCAAGAGAGACTTGATTCGCGTTGAAAATGGCTGCAGCAGTGAACTTAGTGCACAAGGTCACACATGATTTCTTACGCGAATATAGTCTTTTGCATTGGCAGAGTTAATAAATATAACAATATGCCCTTTTGCAAAAGTATAGATAAGAAATATTGGTATCATAAATATTATTATCGTGACGATAATTTCGATTTATCTGTTTCGTGATAGTAAATAGTTATTGTTAAGCGGTAAATAACACCAAAAACTGAGCCTGAATGGTCAGCTGGCAATCAGCAGCTATGAATAACGGTGCTATGGGCATAGCGTTCATAATATAAGAGCTGATTTGGTAACTGGCTTGGTCACTCCCAACTCCCTACCATACGGTCAAGTGCCAACATTATATTACATGAGTGCTAAAAAAAGAACACCACAGTCCAATTTATGGCTCAGGAAATTTTTTGACGTGCCCTTGGTCAAAATGCACGCGCCAGACTTTTTCTGTGATGTATGTTGTTCAAATTGACGTGTCCTCAAATTAGTTGACGTGCAAGATTTAGTTTTTGAATAAGGCCAGCGGCAGAGTATAACATGCAGAAAAGTAATTACTTCTGCCGTGTGATTGGTTGGTAACGTTTCGTTTTGTCGCCATCACGTATCCTGTGTACTTTGATACACGAACAAATCGTTATCTGACGTTTCCGGTGTGCTATGTTACATAGCAAAAACATAATCTTAAACGTCAAATAATTTGGGGACACGTCATTTGGAACAACATACATGACAAACAATTTATGAGAAGTTAATTTTGACCAAACTCACGTAAAATAACATAAATAATTTTAACATGGACTGGTAATCAAAGAAAATGTTCTTCATTGAAATGAAGCTATTTGATTGGCTGGTTAAAAACCTAGTCATTTTCAAACATTCACGTTATAAATTGTCCATGCACTTTTGAGGCACTTGGGTCACCATACTACCATGCTGTATCGATTCATTCTCTATAGCATTGACTAATATTTATAATATATCCATAACACTCGCCCGTAAAACAATATGTCTCTAAATTAATTGACCAACATTTTATTAGAAATGATTTTGAGGACTCTTTATTGAAAAACTGTACGACCATATAGACAGAGAAGCGGTATGGCATGAAAGGGCCATCATATATGAGTTACTGTCAGTTACTTAATCAGCTCTAACACCATTACGAACGCAATAATATCCGCATAGGGGATAATTATGAAACAGTTATATCGTGCCTAGGTTTTATATATCCCAGCTGGAATGTTAATTTGGAAAGCACTGGGGAAATTATTATATATGCGAAATAGCGATTGACTTCAACTGTCCATGTTAATTTACACACAAAATTGTATTTTTATTAATTAGTTGTGGCCGAGCCACTTTCTTTTATAGAAATGCCTTCTAACATCGATAATTGATGATAATATTGCAACTACAACTATTGAAAACAGCAATGTCAAGAATCAAAATTTGTACTGTTGAAAATTCCCTATTGTAGTATACTTAACATAGAACCAGCCGTAAGTTATGCAGTACGTTTCTGTAGTATATTTCGGTGGATACAAAACTTTTAGTAAAAAAAGCAATTAGAGGATTGTTTTGTTTACATGTAAGAAGAATAAATGGAAAACAATTTGCCCATTATATTGCGAATCACGATAGGTTACATCAAAGCTCACGACTTTGAAAGAAACAAGACAATTCCATTAGAGAAAATCTTTATAAGGACCAAGACCTATTCTTAAACTCATTACTGGGTTTTGTTTTCGTGTCGATGTAAGTTTAAGTAGTAAGAGAGACTATTGAGGGTAAGAGATACGTTAAAACTAATATGTCGTTACGAGTTACGCGAGGTCAGTACAGACATAACAAAGCTACAACTGTCTAGGTGAGGTAACAAACTGTAAGATCTACAATTTTTTTAACTGTTTGAAGAGAAGGTATTTTACGTTTGGTGAAACAATGCCTGCTTATCATGAAATAGTTAAAATATTTGTGCAATTAAGAATCCCCTGCCTGTCCAAATATTTCATGCTTAATGGATGTCATGCAGTAAAAGATAATGTAATAGTAACACAAAGAGGTACAAACCATCATAAAATCCAACCGTTCTAGTTCCAAATGGCCAGAAATAGAACCCACTTGCGAACATCCATGTGGAGGCAAGGCAGATGAAAGTTAGCCAACTCCCCGCCATTATCCAGCTGCAGGAACCAGAAAAAACACCATATTATACCACAGGTAATTTACAATGTAAAGTGTGTGACAAAATGTACATTTAACACATATTTACAATAAAAACAGCTATAGCGTGTCTTACCCCCAAAAACATACCCCAGCCATTCATGTACAAATCATAGTTTTATCAGTACTTTAAGAGTTTTTGCTTAGTATTTACTCAGATAAATGATACGTCCCCAAACTGGAGCATAGGCCAAGAATAAGTTAAAAACATGTATCACAATTAGCCCACAAACCCTCCTCCACCCATTATTCAAAGTCCAGCTGAGTAAAATACGGAAGGAGAGCGAAGGGCGAGTTTACCTGTTAGGATGGTCCTGAGGTAATCGATAGCGGTAGTGATCAGAGCTGGATATGTATAAAACTTGCTGGCCTCCTTAATTGTGATTTGATAGACTTTCTAAAACGTGTCAGAGACATGCAAATATTCAGGTTACTATAAAGTATCTGTGTATCCATTGTTTAGAAGGGAAGCTTATGAAGGTATAGCAGTCTAAACAAAGAATCTGTTACGGGGAGGCTAGACGGAAATAGAATCGTCGTGACACGAACCTGTTTCTCAAAGCAGAACTCCATCCGAAAAGTACCCCTGAATTTTCCATGTTGAGATAAAAAAAATAATAAATTAGTCTTTAATAAGTACATGGTTTGTAAGAATTCCGTGTAAATCATGCCCGACACTTCCCGGGTGTTTCCGCCTATTACTATGTAATTATTATTCACGCTTTGTCGAAATATTTCTTATCTTGAGCGAGTTGAATTATATACATTGTAAGAATAAAACGAAATGTCAACAAATATAATTAATATAGTTAAAAAGAATAGCAACATATGTAAAAACATGTATGTATTTACATTTTAATGAGACATTTAGACACCAAAAAGATATGAGAAATCGATTAATCATATGAAATGATGTTGCCACAAACTTTCTATTCCTCATTTAATGCGCAATTATTAAAATCCAAACAATGTTCAGACTGTTTAATTAGTACATAATGACGATTCATCACGTTATCGCGGCTGTTTGTATTGACAAACTGCGTTCACCCCACTCTCACATTCATAACATTCCGAAATCAAAAAATCATCATCTATAACAAATGACGGCTTTCTCTTGTTATAAACCCACCAACAAAAATGTTTCATAAAAAACGCACCTTTTCCAGAACAAAAACACGGATAAATCGAGTGTTTATTAACCCAATTGACGTTAATACAATGATACTGACATTACAGTAGTCGATTTCAGGGCGGAATGGGATATTATTGATTTCTTGAAAGATAAATGACACTATATATTTGAAATATTTTTTACATCATTTTTTTTTTTACAACGTTTGACCTATTGACCTTTGTAGAACAGACTATGTTTTCAGCTTTCAATCAAGTATAGAACTCATGTCATAAAGCTAGTTTCTGTTTCTATTCACGACGTTAGCAGACAAGAAATCTTATTAAGTTTCTTCTTTTTTAAAGATCAATAGGAAACATTATATAAACCATCTGCTTTCAATTAATTAAGTTCAATTATACATTTATAGCATACACGAGTCAATAGCACGCTTTGCAGGGACACAGTCGTATGTTTTCTGCTTGACTGTAAAATGATTTATTTATTCCAGAGACAGATACTTAATAGATAGATATAAATGTTTAGGCCCTGAGGGTGGGTCCATAGATGTAAGGAAAATGTCAAACAAGTTGTAAGATCGCTGTTTTCGTTAAAGAGATAAGCAGTTCTTGCAATCCTTGCACGCCGCGGAAAAACGTGGGTGATTATCATTCCAAAAACATTTTTTTCTGGTTAAAAAAAAACCTTTTAATTAATAAGCATATAGCGGCAGTGTGACAGTGATCGAAGAACTCCGTGTTATAGGACAGCTCTAGCCAATCAGAAACCGCACATAAGTCAGCTGACTACTTGCGACTGACGTCAAAGAGGGAAAAGAAGATAGTCGAGCTCACAGATGATATATACAATAAGAAGAATGAGCAAGATAATGCGCAATGGTCTTGTTGCCCTGCTGTTATCAGAAAACTCAAAGTCGATATGTCTGTGATGTCTGTGTCCCGTGATGTGATTGTCCTGTCCTGTTTGTTGCCAGTGTATGATGAAGATGGGAGTTTCCTTGACCCATTGTGCTGGCATGCAGTCAAAGAGTGGATTAACCTAAAGTATGGTGTAAACAAAAAAAAGAGACAATAACAAATAAAAATAAACATACCCAAAATTATCAACAAGCAAACAAAATTAAAACACCGAAACAAAATTAACAACAAAGCAGCCAATTATACACTTATCAGTGGCAAGACCTTCACATAACTTAATCGCCATTCTAGTATATTTTAGGATACATACAAATATGCATATACACCCACCGTGTCGCATCGAGATAACTCAATAGTATTTTCTGTTCAGATCCGTTTTTAGCTCTACTTATCTATGCAGATAGGGTATAAAATAAGTGTTGACTTAAAATACCGAACATCAAAGCACATCACAAAGTGTTTTGTCAATTAAATCCAAAGATAGGTGTGTGAGTCGAAGATTAAATTATTTATAATTTGCAGATAACAACTGCAATACTTTAAGGTTCTATAAATCATATTTGCCGAATGGTCTACTGTATTTGTTGGGTAGTTTTATTTTCAATTCTGCATTTACAGCGAAACGTGTTATTTAAAAATAGTTAGGAGCAGACAGGTAAAAATATATATACACAGAACATTTACAGAATTAACCTTTAAATTGAAACAGGGTTATAAATAGCTGGTAATTCCGCCGGGCGAAAAGTCGGCATACATTTTTAAGGAGCGCGTGCTATTGTACTTTTTTGCTCGAGTCATTGCTATTACTTGCTTTGTGAAATTTTTTCGTTGTTATGGTGACACGATTATCCACACGAATGTTGTTTTGTTGTCTTCCAAATCATGACAGTTTATCACGTGGCGTGATATATGTGGACATGCAACATATACCCTGACCTTTTGTTTTCGATTCCACTCAGAATTTCTTATTCGTTTGCATTTTCATTTGATAGTTATATTATTATTTAATTTTGGTTCCGCAGATCATTTATTTGGATCCAAAATTGTAATGACCAGGCATGGCAAATCACCAAGAAATCTTTAACATAGGGTGAATGAAATTAGAAACTTCATTTTGCAACGTCAGTTTGGATTTCTGTTAGAACCACAATAGCACAAGAAACATCAAGCAGCCAGTAAAAGGTAAATGGCAGAAGAAATTTAAGCCTAAAGTTTCGTAGATGAAGTTTAAAAGCAATAGACCGATGGAAACTAAACATGTGTGCAGATTTTTTGCATGGAATTTAATGTAATACACAGATTGGTAGCTAGAGACTTAACAAGTGAAAATTTTTATTTGTGATTCCGTTTGAACAAACCAACTGTATGTACAATTTGTAACAAAAAGTTAATATCCAACCATTTATTGGACTTGATCAATTGACATATGCTTCGAAGCCAAATTATAACCAATCCCCTACCAGCTCTTTGGGAAACGTTAATCCATTCTATTTCCGGTTTGTTATTGTAAACTTTCGACTCTAAGCTGTAAACTTACTTGCTATGGCAAGCCGATTTAACACTTCTACTCTTTATTCTTCAGATGTCAAATTAGTTTTGCTTTTATTTTACTTATGTACAACTCTTTATCACATACGTGAAATTCTTTTTCACATAAGTGAAATTCTTTTTTACTTATGTTGAAAAGATTTTCACTTATGCGAAAAACAATTTCACATGTAAAATAAAATGTAATTATATATTTGTCGAATTTTATTCAGTACATGTAAAACACGTTTCAACATATGTGAAATTCTTTTTCACGTAAGCAAAAATAAAACACAAAACGTAACTATTTCACATATGTGAAAAAGAATTTCACTGATGTAAAATAAACTTTTATTTTACATATGTACAAAAGATAAATGATTTCTCCCCACAGCAAGGGACCGTATTCAACCTTCATTTATGCTCCTATCGTCTTGTGAAGAATTTCAAGACGAATGCAGAGACGATAGGAATATATTATACATGCTGGACAAGCTTAGCCACAGCCGAGAGGGTTGATCAGGAAATAGTGCTCTGTAGCGAGATGACAACAACAACAAAGCAAAGCGCAGACAACGACATATGTTTTATATAGGTTATAGAGGGCAGACTGCCAAAAATCGAACACCCTCATAAATTTACAGCCAACAATACAAAACCATACATTATATTATGAAAAATGCCAATTAAAAATGCCAGTTAAGGTGACAAATAAATAGTGAATATTATATTAGGCGACGGGTTTATTCTTATTCAGTATTTTTTTATTGTAGTCTACATCATTTAATTCCACCGACGAATCAGACATAGTAGGCCTAACTCTCTCTACAGAATCGGTCGCTATTCTAGGCCTATGAACAAAAATATATGTTCCCTGATTTATTCTTAGCTGGAAAATAACAAATGCTTTGTGAAATACCGAGAGTGGATGTCCTTCTGATCAGATTGTACTTTTTGAGCAAATTCATTCCCGCTTAATACAGGATGTAAGAGAGAAGTAATTGAGGTTTCACATATCCACAAAAGATTTCAACTCATCTTTTTATTTGATATAAGTGAAACAGATTTCGACATTTGTGAATTTTTTTTCACATATGTAAAATTCTTTTCCACATGTGTTGAATTCTTTTCCACATATGTGAAATTATGTTTCACCTATGTAAAATAAAGTCATTCATTTCACATATGTGGAAAAGAATGCAACATATGCAGAATAAAGGTAGACTGATAAAACGACATAGACGGCCATTTTGTGCTAACCCGTAACATTTCTGAAGTCCATTAGCTTGGTTTAAATATGTTGATCCAGAAAGTACGTAAAACTGATGCTTCTTCACTGATTGCGTCATTAAATAAAAATAAAAAAGAGACGGCGAATAACAATTTGTCGTAATGCATTTAGATAAAAACATTCAATTTTAGTTTGTATCATGCCTGCGACCCGTGGTTTTCGAATATGGCCTCGCTTGGACAGTTTTTACGAGTTCGATTTACTGGATTTACACCAAATACCAGCAATTCAATTTTGTCCCATATAAAGTGAACAAAACACGAGTACAATGTTAACCCCCAATTAAACTAACAACCAACAGCTATACCGCTATTTTATATGGCAAAATACAGATGAAACGAATTATAAATTTCATAACAATATAAATAATGGCTTTACGGGAGAAATAGAAATAAAAAAATGTCGACCTGTCGACCATCACGTATATGATTGAGTCACATGTTATGGCAATCGCGAGGGTGGTGATAACGAGGTACCCCCGGTTTTCCACCGTAATAAGGCTGTGTGAAGTGGACAATTCGTCGTCAAATGAGAGAAATATCCTTGAGTACGACGTTAAACACCAATCAAACAAACAAAATGACATGTAGTTAATTTTATTGGTTCAGGGTCACGATGATTATAACACACAAATTCAACTGCTTCTCAATTAATGGGAGACAACTCCTCCTAATCATGAAACGCTTTGTTCCTGAACAATATATTTTTGTTGATGACCCCAAAGGTTGGCTTCAGGCGATCAAAATGTAGCAACCAATTGTACAAGACTATGAGAGCACTTACAACTAATTCCATGTAATTTAACATTATAAAAATCAATCACTCCCTCAACCACTCAATCAATCACTCAATCAGTCAGTCACTCACTCACTCACACACGCACGCGCGCACGCAAGCAACCAATCAATGAATCACCCAATCGATCAACCGACTAGCCAACGGATGTTATAAGTGATAGCCAGTCCAAGAGTACTGTCGTAACTACCGAAACGTTCATTTCAATGTGATTTTCCCCAAACGTTTCACCCTTTAATAACGTGGCATTACGACTGTTTACTGTGCAGCAATTGTGAGATTGATTGTGCAGCATACAGCTGTACTTACTGTCAAACATAAATATTCAGTGAGCCTTTCAGATGTTAAAACGCGATTGCGTTCGTTTTATAAACACAGTATTGAAGACAGTGACTAGTAAATATGTGGATATGTTGAAGAGGAAGCAGGTATACATAGAAGTAAAATCTGCTGCCAATATACTGAGCGTTTTTAAATTCTAGGATACTTATATTAAAAAAGCCGGAGAGGCGATCTGAAGTTGCCACTAAGAAGTAGAGACATCGTCTCTTAGTGGTAGCGTGTACGATTACTAATCCTACTTCGATTTACCGTTCACAGTTTTTTTCACTTTTTATAAATTAATGGCGCATACAGACTTTACCGTTCACAGTCTGTCGACCATTCGGTATATGAGTGAGTCACATGATGTTGCTCCGTCAATCGAGGTTTTTCTTTTCGAGGTTTCGTCCCGGTTTTCAATTGTTTTTAGGCAAGAAGCAGTGTGAAGTGGACACTCTGTCGTCATAACGTTAAACCCCAATCAAAGAAGCAAACCAAAACGGAAAGGATAACTTGAGCAATATTTCTGATGGGCAATTATTCTTAAGCGAGCTTCATTGACACACTATCATTCCAATCATCTGGCAAGGTGCATGCCATTCGCACATCAAATGAACACTGGACAATTAATCTTTGTCATAATTTTAACTGTCAAAAACGATCCGATATCGTTTAAGACGAGGGTGACATCCTGTGATATCAGTTAATAAATTGTGTCGACAACGCGCACCCGTTGTGTCCACCATTATGTCTTCTTATGTTCTCCAGTTAAGAATCAAAGTTTCCATGTCAGAGAACAGAGCCGTGCGATGATCAGAAGATATGCCGTTGAGAAACCAACGCGTCAGAATAGCAGGCGGTCATCCACACTGCTTTCAAAGAAATAGTGTGCGGAGTATATTATTTACTCCAGCAACACGTCTAGGATTTAAGGAGGGACACGAAGAGACACTTATTCCAAAGTTTCTTGACGTGTGGTTAACGAGAAAACGTGGACTTCAACATGATTAGGTTAAAATCAGTCGAGTAAGGATTTAGCAAATTATTAAAGAATGCGTACAATATGTAGCTTGCTGAACAAATCAATCATATTGTTTTCAAAAACGAAAAAGTAAACACATATGTTTAGTACTGTCTCTAACTATTTTTAAATTTCATTCTGTATTGGTCACACATGAGGAAGAATCGTGTATGTGGTGCAATATTATAAACGGCTGAACGGTTTCGTCAGGGGCCAGTTGTTTGAAAGACTATTAGTCACTATTAACAGATTTGAGATAGTTCTTCAACGTGTCGTGACGTCATCTAACGATTGAAAATAAAGCTTTGAGCAACCATTTCCTAATCTCTATGTAATCCATTGCTGTGGTCAGTGCGGACTTCATTCAAGATTCATCCACAATATCAGTAATTCTTGATTTCTGGTTCAACACATTTTGTATTTATTTAAAAGGTTTAGTAGGAAATTCGTGAAGATACAATCTTTTCATAGCACGTGTCTTGAACTATATAAAACCATTCCTTAGATCAGAGTTGTATTATCTCACAACGCCCCTTTGTAAAAATGATAACTGTTGTCGACAAGCCAGAGAGATAACTTAGATTTTATGTAAACGTCTAAGGCACGAAACCAGACCTATTATTCATGCAAACGTATGCTCACGATTTGGATAATTAATTATAAGGAAACTTATCTTAATGTGACGCGTGATTGTTTGTTTTTTCTACAACTGAGTGGGTAATTTGTTTACAATTATTGTTTTGACTAATACAGACGTATTATTTCCAGCATTTACAAAAAAAAATCAACGCAAAAACAAATTGATAAATGGGTATGTAGTATAAGAAATAAATATTTTGGATTCTTAACGGAGATTAAGTGGTATTGTAGATATTAAACGTCTATGCTGGTCGCAATTGGTAGTTATCAATATCATGATGTTTGCAATAATGAATAATAAATCAATTAATCCATCCATAGAAGATAGAAATGTAAAAGAAGCAGTGAGTAAATACTGGAACATCGGCCCACCCTAGATACCAATCCTCTTATAGTCAATTACGGCTTTCAATCCGTCTACTATAAAATTGCTTACACGACAGCATTTAATCATAATTAAATAATTTAACACGGAATGAATGGCCATTTTACCTGATAAACTTTTTATTTCCAAACATATTCTGAAAAACTGTGTATATATCTTAAACATAACAATGCGGTAGACTTTGTCAACGCGTTAAACCAATATCATCCCAAATTGTAAATATTCAGAAGGCATTATAAAGGTAGAATACCGTATACCAAATACAAGACTATTGTGGAATACAACTATTGTACAATTGCCCCCCACTTTCCTTGAGAATGTGTGATACTGACGGTTGATAGAGAACCCGCACAGAATTTAAAACATTCCTTGTGTAATAGAACCATGAACCGAAAGGGGGCAAATCGCTAGCAGTAAATGCCGCCATCTTGATCACACAGCCATCGCGGCTTCTGACTAATTCCAGTAACTTAACTTTCTATTTTTTCTGCTAGAACTCTCCTGACTCCGCATATACTCCTTGCGACGTTGTGTCTGACTTTGTGTTTCGTAGGTTTCATTCCCATGAGAGACTAAACCTTTTATAAACAAAAATGCGTTCTAGAATGATAACACAAATACGTAAATACAGACACTATATAATACAATGTGTGCTCCTAAAGTTTGGATTTCCATTATACAGTTTACATGACAAACGCAGAGCTTTAACCCTACTTTGGGCAAACAGAGCAATTTAAGATACGAACGCTACTAGTTTGCCCTTAGAAGAGATGAAAGCTCCAGACTTGTCTTTTAACCGGATTAAGCATTTTGTCGCTCTGATCACTCCTTATTGGTATAAATCAGTTTCATATCATTATGAATTTAATTATATTGTTGTTTTTAACTGTATAATATTACCAATGTCATATTTGTGATAGGATTGGAATTTATTACATTCAAGTAGCAATTCGAACTCACTGTGGTAAATAAATGGGCATGTAAATACCCAGCGTAATCCTCATTGTATAGCACTCCTCACCTATGCACTGCGACAACAGCAAACAAGACCTAATCTACCCGAACACTGAGAATTGTAATTCCGTCCAGCTATTGTGGCATACATGTTGCAATCGGTGGCACTGTCACACTGGCAGTTCATTCTGGGCATCATAATCTGTCGTTTGACTCTCCTGTGTGACACGTGAACAGGGTAACTAGAAACAGCGGAAGATGGAAATGTTCCAGATTGACGGCCGAAGGTGGACGAAGACCGTCTGGGATACACGGGCTTTTGGGCATAGGTTGCGCTGTGTGTTCTTGCATATGTAGGACGCTGTTGGCGAGCATAGGAAGAGGGTTGTTGGCGAGCATAGGAAGGTGGTTGTTGACGAGCATAAGGAGGGGGTTGTTGGCGGGAAAAGGAAGAAGAAAAACTATTGGATTTGGTCGGGTAGAAACTTTGTGTTTGTGGAAATCCCATAAATGGTAGGCCTCCTCCGAGCATCGTTGGTGGGATGTCAACATCAAGCATGGCGGCATGATACGGATTGAAACCCTGGCCAAAAGGATTGAAGCCGGTGTTTTGCCGTTGGCTAAACGTCTGAGTTTGCTGACGGAATTGTTGCTGGAAGGGAGCTCCGGGACCGCACGGCGCTATGTGAACAGAATAAAAAATAATTTCTTGCAAATTAAAACACAGAGCAACAATTCCTAAAAAAAAGGTGTTCATCTACTTTCAACGGGCACATCAAATTAGATGCTATATTAACAAAATGCTGGTATGGAAATTTGGGTTACGTTTACATAAAATAATTTTTAGACATTAAAACTGGTGTAAGAACTGACAAATTCCTTTTCTCTGACGTTGGAATTTTACAATTTCGTTTTTCTTTTCTGTCTCCAATATCACTTAGCAATAGTTGCACTACACCTAATGTTTACAACAGTTAGAGATATTGTGATTTAAAAAGTATTTTTTTATGTCGATGTCTAACAGTTGTAAACAATTTGTCCCGCAAAATAAAGTCACAAAACTGTGTCTTTCTTATAAGTACGTATTGGGTAAAACTAGAGCATCCAAAACTGTAATATTTGTTTTTTAAAGACGAAAACAACAGAAGTCTGCCTGAATTTGATTAGCGTTTTTTTTTTTAATTTTGTGTAGCATATATCATCAGACTTAAAACACACTGTACATTAAACATTTGAATCCTTACATTCAGATGCACCATAAACAGATTGGAATCCACGCATGCGCGATAATTGTCCTAACGTGACACGCCAAACAAGCATGAGGACGAGGGCGATCAGTGGCATTCTTCTGGAACCCATATCTTTGAGAAAAAAAAAACGTAAGAGAGTTAATGTTAATATAAATCGCTGTGTTATGTGACTCTCGATACACGCACAAGATCATGTCTAACAGCCAAGAGCTTAGAGATTTTGGATGTCATCACCTCGTGCAATACGCATTAGAACCTACAGGGGCGAATTCTGAAACGTATAAACGTATTGACAAGTGATGCACAAGACCAAAAAAATACAACAACAAAAAAAAAAAATGATTTCTTAAAATTTTTCTTTATATTAGAAAACAAAATATGTTTCTATGGTTGCTGACACAAGCCGAACCATATAGA
>JARFOD010085466.1:0-18753 GCA_031763545.1 Mopalia muscosa | reverse complement strand
TACCAACCAATCACCCCCCCCCCCCCCCCCCCCCCCCAACAGATACTTTCCAACAGTATCAAAACGCCTTAGACTCACTTGGTCTTTTTTATTTCAGATGTTGGCACCAGATATCCGCCATGAGAGAAATGTAATTCTGCAGTGTATCAGATATATTATGAAGAAAGATTTTTTTGGTCAAAGGAACCAAGGACAGAAGAGCTCTATAGAGGGGAGGTCACTCTGTATAACCAAACAGGTGGATGAGGAAATTTGGGAAAGTGGACATGTTACAGAAACATTGGACTCCTGATTTTATTCGTGTATCATATTATTTCAAATAAAGTTTATATGATATATGATATTTGACGGGAAACTCTTTTTGTACTATCCAAACAAGTAAGATTTTCGTGCCCATGACTTCAGATTCAGGTACAAATCACCAGCTAACCTTTGCGATCTCTTTGTCATCCACACCACCTGAGCCTCCAGGGTCTAGCTGCTGGAAAAACTTACTAAACTGAATCTGCTTCGACTTACCGTTCAACTGATCGGATCCGCCTGTCGACCATCAGGTATATGAGCGGGGCCACATGTTGTGGATCTGGCAATAGAGGGGATGGTTTTACGAGGTTTTTCTCTCGGTTTTTCAATGTAATAAATGGATAATCCTATAACTCAAGGGTATTTCAATTAAATGATGACAGATTGTCAATTTCACACTGCACCTAGCCTTATTACGGTGGAAAACCTTGAAAAAAATCACCCTGGTGATTACCAGAGCCACAACATGTGACTCCCTCCTAGACCTGAAGGTTGATTAAAGGATCCCATTAACGGTAAATCGAAGCAGGTTCAATTTAGGAAGCTTTACCAAAGCCGCGGGCCCTCAGTGATTGACGTGACATTGCTCGTCATGAAGGAATGAAAGCCGGGGTAGTTGCCTTTACTTATCTAGATGGCACATAGTCATAAGTAAAATAAACTTAACTACAGCCCAAGAGTAAACCCAAACAAACTGCGAGTGTTCAAATTGTTGCTTTTATTTATGACTCAATAACCTATTATGTATTATGGAGTAAGGTGGAAAAGATAATTTTGAATACATTTTTTGTTAAAGCAAAACTCAAGGTTGCAATAAACAGTAAAATGCAAATAGGTCAAACGGGCATCATTTCTTGGGTTCAATTATGCTCTCTAATTTGTTAATCAAGCTATACCCAATTTATAATTGCACAAACTACAGTCAAATGTATCCACGCGGCCATGTCTAGGTTCGTTTATCATTAAATGGAAGAGCTCCATAAATATTAACCAATCAAATATCTTTCTTTTCAAGAAAGGTGCTTACATCACGAGACCTGTATAGTTGGCTGTTTAAACTTTTGACAGTTAACCTATATAGGTCATTGGTTCACACATGTTATTAACCTGTAACACAGAAGAGTGTTAGTCGCGTAACGTCATAGACAGGGCTGGCCACGCCCAAAATGTCAGCTACCAGTGGTCTTAGTAAGGTACATATCTGTAACCCCCGGGTAATTTTATAAAATGAAGGAACGATAAGTCGATGCCATAATTATATATATTTAATGGTAACCTTTCAATAGATCTCTGGGTTATTTCAGCCGGGAGTATTGCTTTAAGCTGTTTTCAGGTCTATATTGGCACTTGGGATTTTGTTCTTTTTTTCAAATGTTCAAAGCACCGTTAACGTAACATCGACAGGTATCACTTATTTGTTCACTTCTGTTTTACTATGGGTTCTGTCAAGTTATCATGAAAGTGAAAAATCCTCGAGTAGGGCTTCAAACAAAGGAGCCCCTTTGATAATAGATTCCAAAACGAAAAGACCTGGTCTTGACACAAGACACTGGCATACTTCTGTTAAAGTGCAGTGTGTGCTCTGATTGCTTAAAAACACAAGGGTTAACATACAAGATAAAAGTTCCAGAGTTATTTGTCAAAAAAATTTTATTAGCACATGACATGACAGATCAAGATTGAGCTAAATGGACAAATTCTCTCCGTTTTCAAAACTGATTCATCTTTTGCTTTTCTTTTAAGTCCTCAGCAGAAAAACACAAAACAACCCTCGCCTCGAAGCATGCAATTAATGTTTGAAATTTCGTTTTACTCGTGTGGAAAGAAATTTTATCATTGATCTTAATCTTCAAAATTCCAAAGAATATTTTGTGCAAATTGATGAAAAAATATCCATCTAATTCAATTATTTTAACGGCAGTTTTTTATTCAATTTTATTTTGTCTGCAGAAAAAAAACGGACACCCCAATGATAAAATAATCACAGATATTTTGAGACAATACAAACATGGCAGTGTTCAACAGTCAGGGTGACTGATCAATGAGAAATACATGCATACAGGAATTAAATCAATGCACGGAGTTAAGCCCTTGATTTCAATATTTGGCACCAGAGGGAGCCACATAAGGCGGCCATTGCTGCTATACAGAATATGTTTAATTAAAGAAACCACACAAAGTTAAAGATTCATATTCTACATGTACATGTAGGTTTAAATAAGTCCTATACTTATGATGCTAACTCTACGTAGCAACCAGTTGACTAGAGAATGATTTCTATTTTATGTTTACATGAATATATAAGATGTACAATATACAACACAAACAACTGTTTGTACATATGTTGTTCACTTATGAGTAAATGTTGCTCATAATATACGAAACTAAAAACAACATGGTTTATCAATCTATTCTAAAAAATAAAATATCAGAACAAGTAAATTAATCAAAAAAACTGTTCACCCTTCAGATAAGAAGAAAACATTATTGTAAATACAGTTTTTCATAAGTAGTGTAATATTCTTAATTTATATCTTTTTTGACAACAAAACTGCTGGATTTTGACTAGAATTCCTTTTCACCATGATTAAAAAATATGCACAGAATTTCCATAAAAAATTCTTGAAATTCAGATCCTATTCTGAGATGAGATTTGAGTCTTTTAGAATATCATAGAATGATCACCCTACTTTCATACACACTTGACATCTACTAATTCTGCGCTTCTGATCTCCTGCCTTCAAGGTATCGGAGAGCGGAGTTCTAAACTGCTGACTTCTATCAATTGTTGTCATCCAGAAGCTGTAGGATGTAGAGTAGTAATTACATGTGCCTTTACCGTGACACTCTATGAACGGGGCTGAGCGGAACTCCTCCAGGCACGACCCTGGAGAATCAAATGCCTGACCAGACCCATCTCCACCAGCTCCAGTATGCTAAAACAAAAAACACACACACATAAAACACCATTCAATGTCACAAACAGGAAATATGATATGCCAAAACAATAAATAATTCAGATGTTTAGACTAAATTGCTTACCATGATATAGCTGTTAAAACATTTTCTGATGTCCACATTAAACAGTTTACCATGTTAAAACCACCGAAGCAAAAACTAATGGAGCAATTTGAGATGTCCACATTACAGTTAACCATGTTAAAACTGTTGAAACATTTTGAGATGTCCACATTAAACAGTTTACCATGTTAACACTAATGAAGCATTTGGAGATGTCCACATTAAACAGCTATCATAATAAAAAGTGATGAACATTTTCAGAG
The DNA here is from genome assembly GCA_031763545.1 of Mopalia muscosa. Taxonomy (NCBI): domain Eukaryota; kingdom Metazoa; phylum Mollusca; class Polyplacophora; order Chitonida; family Mopaliidae; genus Mopalia; species Mopalia muscosa. The sequence continues at coordinate 15,166 of JARFOD010085466.1, read as the reverse complement.
GTTTACATTAAACAGCTATCATAATGAAACATTTTAAAACGTCCACATTAAACAGCTATCATAATAAAACCTATGAAACATTTGGAAACGTCCACATTAAACAGCTATCATAATAAAACTAATGAAACATTTGGAAACGTCCACATTAAACAGCTATCATAATAAAACTAATGAAACATGTTCAGAGGTTCACATTACACAGCTTACCATGATAAAACTGTATCCTCTCCATAATCCAGTCCATCCTCGAGGACAGTCTGGTATCATTGTAGATTGACTGTGGACTGAAATTACCTAAAACCCAGATAAATAGGCGATATTAATCAGTTAATTTTTTATACAACAAGGCTTCGATTACCTTGTATGATGACTAAGTATTTAACTGTTGTTTGCAAACTACATCCCTGATCCTGGTGTCTTTATACATTGTGTCCTACAACCTAATAACAGGACATATACTCAAAACAGTATTATCTGTAAAACAAAAAGGTTCCACACAGTACAGGGACATCCCTAAAACAACTCAGTCATCATTGTTGAATTGTATATTCTGTAAGCAAAATCTTTAATCCCAATAAATTGCAAAAAATTCAATTCAAATCTTGAATATCTATGAGAAGAATTATGATAGTCGGTTTAAAACATTCAGTGTCCAGGTAGTGTGTCAGGTTTTGCTATACACCAGGTGACTTTGTCTTGACCAATGGGAGGAAAGCATCTTGTCATCATGTATATCATGTGATTTGCTACTGACCAATGAGAGAAAAGCATCATGTCACAAGGTATTCCATGTGATTGGTTCTTGACCAATGGGAGGAAAGCAAGTTGATATGAGGTAAACTATGTTATTTGCTCTTGACCAATTGGAGGAAAGCATTTATATGAGGTATACCATACAAAAAAAGGAAAACAATGTGACATTAAGGATACAGCCTGCCAAGTGATATGTTCTCAACTAATTCTACACAATAAATTTAAAAGTAGGTATACCATGTGAATTGCTCTTGAGCAATGGGAGGCAAGAAATGTGTCAAGATGTATATTATGTGACTTGATCTTGACCCAAAAAAGAAAGTTATTTGACAATAAGGATACCGAAAAAAAAAATGTGATATGCTTTTGACTCATTCCACAAAAAAAAAAAAAAAAATAGAAAGAAACGAGGCAAACCAGGTGCTTTGGTCTGGACCAATGAGATAAAAAAAACCCCACAATATGAAAAGTGATAATATTATAATGTTGGTAACTAACCTGTGATGTAGATTCACAGACAGAGCACCTGCTGATGTAGGGTCTAATTTGCTCTCCTCTCACGGGATTCATCATGGCTGTCATAGGCTCAGGGGTAGACAGCCAGTAACTGTAGTCATTACGCCAGGATACCGTACACACATTGTTTATATTACAGAACATAAAGGGCATCGTGTGGAAACGCCTTAAACAACTACCACTGTTACCTGGAATTGAAAATAAAATTGTCAGTTCACCTATAACTTCTAGATTTGTTTGTTTGATTGGTGTTTAATGTCATACTCAAGGGTATTTCACAAACAAATCTGCTTCCTGTTACCCTTTGGCTCTGCGCCCACCAGGGTAACAGAAAGCAACGTCTTTTCTCACCTCTTATGATCGACCAAGGAAGCCGCAGGAGTATTCTGCAGGGCCATGGCTTCTAGAAGTTGAGACATTCTAATTTTGTGACAGTCCACAGAAATAACATGTAAGAAACCCTGTGGTAAAACCTATTTCTCTGCCCTAACTGCTAGAAGTTATTAAATTTATTGGTCTTTTAGTTGTAGACAGGGGGTCCTATGAGTGAAATAACCTAAAGTATGACATTAAATCCAATGAAACTAACAAGCTCTTAGAGCTGAATGTGGACAAGAAGTTGATCTGTCAAAGCGTCCCACAACTAAATTTCACGTGTACCAAGTACTGAGATCGACTGGGTATTTTGTCCCCAGTGAGGCCATGTTTCTTAATACACATGGCCTGACATAGCATAATACGAGTGGCTTAATGGGGTGGGGTGATTGGCAATCTGTAACAGTCCTTGATCATAACGACATGCCTAATTCAATCCAACTCAGAGCTTATAGCTATACTTATCCTGCCAGCAATAGTGCAATAAGATTTGTTTGTTTGTTTGATTGCAGTTTAACGTTGTACTCAGGGTATTCCACTTATATGATGATGGATTGTCGACTTCACACTGTACACAGCCTTATTACGGTGGAAAACCGGTAGGAAACCTTGTAAAAACCACCCCCGCGATTGCCAGAGCCACAACATGTGACTCGCTCATATAGCTGATGGTTCACAGGCGGACTTGATCCGGTGAACGGTACATCGAAGCAGTTTCGGTTTAGTAAGCGCACATGGTACCACTAAGTCATGGCCGCGGGCCCAGTACAATAGGGAATGTATAGCTTCAAGAGTGTCACACAAACGTTAATTTGCATTCCTGGACAATGGTGACAAACCGAACAGAAACCATTTGCCCCATCACATGTCATGATCTCCTTGAAAATTACCCTTTAATACTATTGGTCAAATGCCAGCCTTGAGTCTGTCAGGTGTAAAGTGAAAGTGATTCAGAGCGACTAACTTACCCACTATACCAAAGAGAGGATAAGGAAAATAAATACCTAGATCTTGTCCTGAAGCTCTCTTATTACCCTGGACAAAGAGTAGAGAGTACCCCGTCCAAAGTACGTTAGTATTAATAGGACAATCCGGTACAATTCGATTCTGACTGTGTCTGCAAGTAACAAACAGAAAACATACAGGTAAGATTTCAGGTGAGTCAACATCAGGTGGGAAAATAAACAAAAACATAGTAACATAGAGTATAACATACAGGTAAGAGCAAAGGGCATGTAAGCATTCAGACCAGCTGAAAACAAATATACAGGTAAGATTAGGTGAGATTGTTTGTTTGTTTGATTGGGGTTTAACGTCATACTCAAGGGTATTTCACTTATATGATGATGTGCCAGCCCAATGGGTGAAGGAAACCACCCTCATCACCACTGGCAACAAACAAAGACAGAACGGGACAAATACAGGACGACAACAACAGGATGCAATACAGACGCCAGAAACAGATCGGCTTCCTGTTCCCCTTTAGCTCTGACTAATCTTTTATGGCATAACCTTAAAATCTGTCCTCTACAATTTTGCTAGATAACCTAACATTTGCATTTTCCCCTTGTTTGCATATTTTTTTGAAAACAGAAATGTGTTTGGTGGAAAATTTAGCAAAATTGCTTTAAAATACAATCTTCATTGATTATCAGATGATAAAATTTGTCAAATTTAGTAGCAAAATGTAAATTTAGACGAAGACTGCAAAGAATTTGGGAAAGCTATAAATCGGTCCTCCTAACTTAAGTTTGCATAACAATTGGGAACCCTATTTTGACCATTCTCCCCAACAGCACAGGCCTGCTTATCTATTATTAACTAACATATTTGTCAACTGACTCTATATTAATAAAATCGACAAGTCCATAACCCTTTGGCAGACAGTCCAGGAAGAGACATGTCTATAATTAGATAGATACATGTAGAGTAAAGGTTTCCAAGGACAACCCGTTGAATCACAGAAGAGCATCCACTAATTAGTCATGACAAATGGCTGATAGCTAAGGACAGTCTGTCATCTCCACATTATACAAATTTACTGGTATTGTAAAAGGTCCAAAGAATCAGCCTTATAAATTATTCACAAAATGAAACACATTTGTGAACAAAGAAATCATTAACAACAGACCTCAATGTATTGTAACTTTTTCTGAATGCAATTTATCAATTAGAAAAATCAGTAGGTTTATTGCATTACCTGATTATTGATTATAATGTTTTGCAAAATTACCAATGTTGTTTATATACACAAATGTAGATTGACAAATTGTTACATTGCATCAACAATTGAATATCTTAAGAGAAGAGAAATATACATTTTTCATTGCCCTTAACGTCGTTTTCATGGGTATTTCACTTATATGATGACGGATTGTTCATCTTATGCTGTCTAGCCTTATTACAGTGGGAATTGAGAGGAAAAATCATAAAACCAGCCCAGCGATTGTCGGAACCACTATCACAAATAGAGCACCTGCTCAAAGACTAGGGAATTAAATTTAATAGTGTTTCAACGAGCCAGCCCCGGACCATTATCTTCCCCTGTTAATGGACATAGACACACCTGACCTACCAATCCTTACTCCTACTTTTTGTACAAACAAGTTACTGATGTTTATAGTGTGATACAATAAACTGAGAAATTCTATCGCTGAAAAGAAACAATTTTGCATCTAAATCCAGTGTACCTTTGCTCAAAAGCAAGATGATTCACTGATATAATCTAGGATTACAGATAATCCTTCCATATGGAGTGGCTTCATCCAATCCAGAATTACCTGTAATAGCACTTTACCTAACAAATGGCCTAATAGGTCCCGTTTTTGACATATTTTTGTTGTTGGTATTTTACCACACTGGCATAAGAAAGTCAATAAATTAAATACCGCTGAATAACCTCCAAATATAAGTCATAATTCAGCCACATATGTGCCTAAACTAAATAATTATTTTTATTTCATTGTTCAATGTCTGATGACACTGAGTCCAGTTGTCTACAATAATGGAAGTGAACTCACCTAGTCTGTTAATCCTTTGTTAATATACTGGGACTGAATTCATCTTCATCCATTTTGATAGACATTCTTAAATAAACTCAACTAAGGCATACTTAAAGTCTAGTTCTGGTTTTCTATGTTAATCTTGTGAACAACTAAACTAAAGCCCAACTTTTAGTTAAAAGTAGATAAACATGTACTTAGATTTGTTTGTTTGCTGTATTGGGGTCATACTCAAGGGTATTTCACTTATATGACAACGGATTGTCCACTCCACACTGTACCTTGCCGTATGGTGGAAAACAGAGAGGAAACCTCATAAAAATCTGCTACTGACTTGCACATATATCTGATGGTCGACAGGCGCACTCGATTCGGTGAACAGTAAATCAAAGTAGGATTAGTAAGCTCACACGCTACGACAGTAGGTTAGATATACTTGAAAGTTAAGAAGAAATAAGTGAAATGTGAGCAATGATTTATAAATATTTACGTTGTAGAGAAAACTAATGTAACAATTTGCTTGCCTCCATCTTTATATGTTATGTGGATAAAAATCATGACCTACTTCCAAGATCTTATGTGGCTTAGTGGGTAATTGGGTTCGCCCTTGAAGGCCAGAGTTCGGGGTTTCCACTTCCCGAGGGGTGGGGGAAGCAAAATTTTAATTCTCTACAATTAAAAACTATGTTATGTGTATCGATTATGATCTATATAGTAAGTGTATAAAGACTAACATTTGTTATGTCACTTATGTGTATCAATGAGGTACATGTAGCACACGCAGGGGGTTAGGACTATCTTTCCACCCACCCACTCACTCCTCAATCAAGGGCTTACACATTAATGTTTCTTGTTCGAAGGCTCATCAATACAAATGTCACAGGGTTCACGGGTGTGTTATTCAGTAAGGAGACAAAATTATCACCTTTGTTACTCATATGACAGTGTGTCCATCCAATTAGTGAGAAGAAAAAAATGTTAACAAATAATAAGAATAAGCAGAAAAATAAAATGAATCAATGGAATTTTAGTGGATTTTATGAATTATATATTTTTTTTGATCCGCTGCATGTTCACAACATGGTATATGAATAACAGTGAAATCATAAAGTGTATAAATGTTGAAACACGAGAAAAATTATGGATTTATCTAGTGAGCAGTGTTAGTTCCTGTATTTTCTAATCAGGCTTCAGAAAGAAATTTAACTATCTCCTGTCAGCTATCTCTCAGCAATAACGAGCAATATGTAGAGAGTTGTCAGATATACAGATGGAGAATATGTCTTATAATTTAAGTTTAAATTAAGTAACCCAAATAAGAGGTACCCTACTCCAGGTAACCCACATATCCATGGTAACCTACTCTTCCCCGGGTTACCCACATATCGAAGATAACCTACTCACCCAAGCTAATCCACCTATCCGAGTTAACCTACTCACCTCAGGTTACCCACATATCCGAGGTAACCCATATATCCGAAGTAACCTACTAACCCCAGGTAACCCAAATACATGTATGGGAGCTAACCTACCCCAGGTAATACTCATATCTCAGGTAATCTACCCCAGGTAACCCACATATCCGTTGTAACCTACTCACCCAAGTAAACCATATATCCAAGGTAACCTACTCACCCCAGGTAACCCACCTATCGAAGGTAACCTACTCACCCCCGGGTAACCCTCATATCAGAAATAACCTACTCACCCGAGGTAACCTACTCATCCTTGGGTAACCCACATATCGAAGGTAACCTTCTCTTACTAGCTAACCCACCTATCCGAGTTAGCCTTCTCACCCCCTGTTACCCACATATCTGAGGTAACCTACTCACCCAAGTTAACCTAAATATCCGTGGTAACCTACTCACCCCAGGTTACCCACATATCTACAGTAACCTACTCACCCTAGGTAACCCACATATCTGAGGTAACCTACTCACCCCAGGTAACCCACATATCAACAGTAACCTACTCGCCCCAGGTAACCCAGATATCTATGGCAACCTACTCACCCCAGGCAACCCACATATCTGAGGTAACCTACTCACCCCAGGTAACCCACATATCTACAGTAACCTACTCACCCCAGGTAACCCACATATCTACAGTAACCTACTCACCCCAGGTAACCCACATATCTATAGTAACCTACTCACGCCAGGTAACCCAGATATCTATGGCAACCTACTCACCCCAGGTAACCCACATATCTGATGTAACCTACTCACCCTAGGTAAGCCAAACACCACAGGTAATCAGAATACACCAGATTACCCACTATATCCAAGATAACCTACATGTATTCACCACAATTATAAGCCTGGCTACAAAACCCATTATAATGTCCATATTGAGATTCATTGAATAAATAATGTTATGTAAGACAAACAGATAGAGAAACACAATATAAATACTTAAATAGTATACTGAATGGCCAATGAAGGAGTATCATCCAGTTACATATCCATGCTACTATATTATAGACTATATTCTAGGGGCATAGTGTTAATCAGAAGAATGATGCAGTGTCTTTGAGACACCCAAGAAGCCCGCCCATTGAGACACCCTGTTTCAGTCAAATTTTACATGGAAAAGATGGGGAAACAGTAAAATGAGACACCCTGTTTCTGTAAATATGATGATTTTAAATAAGGTATTTTATGGATATACAACTTCTGGTTTATTGACGAGCGATGTTTCAGAGCAGATTCTAGGGTCATTTTCAAGCTAATGAAATGATGATTTGAGACACCCTATTTCTAGAAGAATATTATGTCTCAGAGCAAATGTACTCTTACAGAACTAAATGACCACCTCTTACATCATTTGAATAAAAAATAATACTGAAATCACTGCTGGTCATGTTAGTAGTACATGTAAAAAATTAAAGAAAGACAAATTTGATAAAGATAGTTAAAAATAAAAAATAAAATGTAAAAAAAACAATGAATAAACTAGACTATAAAATAAACAGATTTTCATTTATTAGTAACTAACAACTAAAGCTCCTAAGAGAGATATATGTTACAAGTAGATGAAAGTACAATTTGATTAACATTTCTACAATTAGCTCATCATGTAAATATAAATATGGTCAATTAGCAGAAAACTACTATAATTGGGGGAAAAAATCGGAAGTCATTAAACATGCAAAAAGTTTAATGGATTAAATAAATAATTATATATTTATAATTAAATAAATAACACAAAAAAAGGAACAAAAACTGAAATCAGGTAGAATTCACAAATTGGTTTTATTTTTCATATGACATTAATTAATGAAAGCTTTGCCAGACTTTGAAAATGTTAAAATGTTCCCTCATGGGAAAACACCTGGAAGTCATGTGAAGTATATATTAATACCAAGACTGTTATTCGAGTTATTTTTTTATTAAGACCTCAAATCAGTTGATATTTGAAATGGCAGACATATTATAATTTGGGTATACAGCCAATGACAAATAGGTCTGCTTCAAAGTGGTGCAAATGTAAGCGATCCTGAAAGAGAAGGTGAATTGACAAATCCCATAACCAACCAGGTAGTAAATTGAGGTGTGTCCTTGTCAGTATAAAAAGCAAACAACAAATTAAATGGGGCTTACCTGTTGTACCAACTCGGACGGTTTTGCCGGGACAGACGCTCTGCGCCGTCGTCCAAATTTCTTCAAGAATTCAAGCGCAGTTTTCTCATCTGTCTGTAAAGAAGTGCGACGAGACTTTCTTCGAAAACTCCCAAAACTGAACGACATTTTGTACTGTCAAACTAAACGTAACCTGCCTTAAGTACTGGTTATCACAAACCCAATATTGGGATAATACAGCCCAGCAGTATAAGGGTACTCAATGCCCACACCGTAACAGTAGCATTGGAGTTTGGCTTCAATTCCACACAAATCCCTTAGATCAACTTTTTTTTTTCAGATGCACAGAAGTTCTGTGTCTGAAATATTTGGTAAAATGTTCCACAATTAACACTTGTTGCATTTATAGTTGCAGACATGCATGTCACAGAAAAGAGTATGCTAACTGAAGAATATCACCTGAACAGAGCTTATTAACACAATCCACTGTTAGGGGAGCGAGCACTCCAGGAGTAAGTGAGTATTTTACTTAGATGTTTATATAGACATCCAGGTAGATAACAAGTAGGTATAATCCACATACATACCAACAGTCAAATACAACCGTGGTTGGAGCTCTTCAATATATTGCTTGCTATTCATTGAAAGCTCATTCTATAGAGAGCCTTTGAAAAGGACCTCCTTATAAACAGGTCGATTAAATCAACATCTACAATGTTCAGTTGAAAGGCAGTCACAGTCAAATGTGAATCGCAGGTTATAGTAACAGTTACGCAGATATGGAACTAAAAACTGTGTGCCTGCTTACGAAACCACAGTGAAGCAAGAGCTGTCAGACACTTCAGCCAGCCATGTGAGCTAAGGCTTTTCTTGTTACAATTTGTTTACCACTGTCTTGGAGAGCAGATCTAGTTGGAGTCACGCCAGCCAGCACCAAAACAGTAGGTCTTTCTTCTACAAGCCTAAATCCCTTCATAGGACGGCCTCCCAACTAATGAAGGATAATGTTAGTCAGTGATTGCATTAATTTGTCCAGAAACAACCCAGATCGATTGGAACTTAATGAAAAAATGAAAAAGTAAGTTTGAGGGTGGTGGATATCCAATGAAAATACACTCAGCTCTCCATTTTTAATGAGCCATTAAGCAAATCCCTGATTGAGAGAGAAACGTTTAAATAGATGGGTTTCCCTTCACATAGCTGCCTCATATTTTTCTTTATTACAGAGTATCACCTGGTCGAATTCTCCTCGGCCAGCATCAATCTACCACAGCTCATCCACACCAGCTCACCCAATTACTGATATGAAGTGAAGATTAGTTTCAATGGGGAGTTAAGTAGTTCCTATAGTCCAAAATAGGGGGAAATGTCAGAGGTAATACCCACATGTAGACGGAAAGCTAGTGTTTCCTTATAAACCTACCTCTAGCTCTGGGTACACTTAATAACCATGATACCAGCCCTGTCATTTCACATGTATATACATGTAGATAAATAACTTACTGAGAAGCTGTATCAATTACTCATTACATTTATCTGTGAGTGAGCAAAGACAGTGCCTTGACTATATAATAATGCAACTTGAAATTCCTTTACCCTGTCTGATACCTTGAATGGCCTTGATTATTATCTAGGCACATGTTTGAACAAGCATTAAGGACGAATGATATTATCAGTCAGTAAATACAAACCTATTAATTACAGTATTCAAACATATGCAATTGTTTTCATAAAAAAAAAAAACCAGAAAAAATATATTTAAAAAAAGAACTGGATTCTGTATGTGACTAGTTCTAATTAACATTCAGGGCCGCTATATGGATTGTCACACATGGGAATTGATACCTGCAGATTACAGCACAGTGCACTCTATAATTATTATTGGTAGTATGTATGATACCTTTTTAACGATGACTAAAAAACTGAAAGACCAATCTTAATGACTTGATTGTTTGTTTGTTTGATTGATTGGGGCTTAATGTCATACTCAAAGGTATTTCACTTTAATTTTGGGGGATTGTCAACCTCACACTGTTCCCTGCCTAATTAAAATGAAAAACTTGATGGTTTGTTTGTTTGATTGGGTTTTAACATCATATTAAAAGGGGTATTTCACTTAAGTGACGACAGATTGTCCACTTCACACTACATGACTACAGTTTGCCTTTTTAGAGTGGAAAACCGTGAGGAAACCTCGTAAAAAACACCCAAAACATGTGACTTGCTCAATACTGATGTCATATGTGGTACACATATATTAATCAGTTATACAAAAACAACACTCAGGCAGCTGTAGTCAAACACAGATATCATCAAACTTCAATCATTTTGACTTTCCTGGATTTGATGACTAATGGAAAACGAGGAATTTTATTTCTTAATCCCAAGGCGCACTTGAGAAACCATTATTGTTATAAATAATGGGCTTATTGTCATTGATGTTGTTTAGCAAATTCTTCTAAATAATTGTTTACTCTCATTATTATACAGATCAGGCCATACAGTAACAATCCTGGAATCCTACAAGGTCAATCACTTTTACTTACATTTTTGTATATTTTGGTACCTTAATTGGCCAAAAATGAGATGAAAATGGACAATGGCATGGCTTATCGGGGACACCACTGTTAAATTATTCTTTAAATCTTTACGAGAAATGTTAGCAGCAATTTGTTATGTCAGAAAGTAGGAAAATTTTTACTGTAAAATATTGCGGAAATCCAATAAGTGGAAATTACTGAATTATTGAGTTTAGTGAGATGGCAAGGTGACAGACATGGCCTCCGCCAAACAGGTTTCTGCCAGGACCATAAGGCCGTTTATGCGGGGTTAATGTGGAGATCAATTAAGAAATGGCTTCACTAGTTTAACAAGAACACAGCAAAAGAAGATTTATGAGGTGATAAGCAGGCCTCTACACTTTGTAAAGTAATGAACATGTGTATCCAGAGAATTTGGCCGAATTAATTTCAACTCCAAAGGACCGCAATTCTCCTATCTGTGTTACAGGTCAGTTTGATCGTTACGCAAATAGTTATTACCTAGCTGTCAATCTGCAGCGAGAGAAGTAAACACACAGGATCAAAATCTGTCTTGTGTATTGTCCGATTCAAAATTACAAGTCAAATAGTAAATCGTGGAAAATGCAAAAATTGTTTTTGGTATGATGCTACCTAGTATATTTGGTTAACTGCTCTTTTAATGTCTTAAAACTTAAGACAAAGGCCTAAAAGTTTGAAGTACACCAGTTTTTTCTTCTATATTATAAATATTACATCATATTACAGAAGAAGCCACATTTTCTGAATTTAACAAGAAAAGCTTTGGGTGAGCTATTTGATAAAACGTTTTTTGGATAAATTAAATCTAATTTTTGTCTACAGTTTTTTGTCTGGTACATGAACCACAATCACTTTTTGTTAAAGGAACTAATCTTACAGTCAAACTAAACAATAATTTACATTCAAAATGGAAATATATTTGCCAAGTAAAAAAGTTTTAATTTCATTTCCCGTTTTACATTCTATTATCATAGGAATTTATTCCCCATGTGATTGAGTGATTTTTTTATACTGTACTTAAGGGTATTTCACTTATAATATGACAGCCGTGGCCCGTGTATTACAACAATAATTGACACTAGCACAACCAAGATGTGACGCATTTTCAAACTCTTGGAGAGTTTATTTTCTTCCAGTGCTTAGTAAAGACAACATTTCTACACTTCAAACAAACTGCCCTTAGCCAGAGGGTTGAATGTTTTGAAACCATGAATTCTGCAATTGTAGAACAAACAAGTTATGGACAAGGTATCAATTCACCTGAAAACAAATTTTTTGTACTATTTAAAACCTGTTTTATTAAACTGTCCTCTTGTGCAGTAGAAATCCAGAACGTATATAACCTTAAAAAAACATAATTGTTTGGTGAGTTGAACATGAGATAATACAAGAGAGTTCTCCAAAGACATTTAGTGAAGACTTCAAACAATAGGACTTAATCCCGGTAAAAGTAAAAAAAAAGATTACAAAGAATATCTTATTTTGCTTGAAATCTGTTTCTTCTACCAGACCTCAAAGCACAATATTCTCTCATTGGTTTTTGTGAAAAATAACCTCAGCTATTGATCAGATAACAACCCTGATTCTATTTTTGACATTATTATCCCTGCCGCTGAGTGCCATATAATCAACATAAAATGAGGCTTATTAAGGTGTTAGGGTTTCAGAAAATGATAGTGATCACTGACAATCAATAATGTTCTACTTTCCTAACAAATAAATACTGCAACAACAACAACAATAAAATCATGAGAAGAGCCTCAAAAACCAAATTTATGTTTGGTTTGTAATTCACATGAGGTACTCAGCATTATTAATAGTACTCAGACAACAAAAGAGAAATAAATGCACATTTTCTGCAATCACTGTGGAAATTATCGGTTTATAAAACCTGAGATCAGAAACTGTCCAATTTTTGTGAAATACACTAAAGTAGGGCCAGGCACTGTGGGATTGGACGTCCGTACATTGAGCTACTAATGAGCTTACCAATTAAATTCTGTCCATAAACTGTTCTACACAGTTATACAAATAGCCATATCAAATTCATGCCACTGCAGCCTACAGTGAGGGCACAAAGCTGGTCAATAATCCAATGTATTTTCAACTACATTATTTTTTTTAATGGTTTTAAAATCAATAAGATTATTCCAAAGGCAGGATATCACATAATCATTTCATTTCATTTCAAGATTGTTATATATGTATGTGTTTTTTGTGTTTTAAATTCACTGATAGCAGTCAGAGTTTTTAAAGGCTCTAATAAAACAATTCGGAGTTATGATGGGTATACATACTATAATATTCAGATAGAATCATAGATACACATTATATTAGTAAACACTGGCCCCATCCCATATATCGTTTCCATCAGGCGGTGGATACTTAAAGCAGTACAGTATTCCACAGGCCTTTAGTAAAAGAGATAGGAGGTGATCCACAGCAGATACATTATTGATCCACATTCTGACAGATCAAAACATAATCAATCGTGGCTGGGCTGGCCTTTCACATTCTAAATATAGTGGTAGAATGGCCGTGGGAAATACATGTGACATAAGCCTAGTACTGGGTCGGATCCAGGGTAAGCTTATGCTCAACTGATAAATGTCAACATTGTCGAATCTTTGAATAAAACACTCAAGTAGTCAGTCTAGAAACAGCAATTACACTTTTAGTCAAAGAGACGCGTTTTAGTAACATAAAGGCAGCGCTGTCTGTGTTTGGAATTGCACAACTGTGCGTGTTTGGAATTTAACAATTCCTACAGGTTTATATTACTTAACCACACACAATAATGTCAGCCTCTTCCTTGGTCATCGTAGGCCTAAAAAGAAAATGTCTTGATTCCTCTAACCTAAACGACCCTACAAAATAGCTCTGAATTCTAAATTTTTTATTGACTTTTGGAAAAAAAAAATTAAAAAAATTAAAAAATAATTAAAAAATACTTGGCAGCACGGGCTGCCAAAGAGCTCGCCTGTTTCACCTATGAAAAGGAATGCATTCCTTTTTGCCTTAAAGGTACAAATGCAAAATGATTTAATATATATGCATAAAGCCTGTTAAGAGTAAGTAATATGCATGTAATTAGCTGAACTGATAATGACCATCTCCCTCCATGTTGTGTGACATTTGCCCAAAATTTCACGACAATTGGGCTATTCAATTTGGACTTATGGGGTTTAATGTTAATTTAATTAAAAAGCTCGTTAAAATAATTAATATACATATTATTAGCTGAACAAACAATATCCCTCTCCTCTCATATTGTTGAACATTTAACCAAAATTTTAGGAAAATCAGGCTATTCCATTTGGAGTTATAGTGTTTAAAGCAAATTTACTTAAAAAGCTCGTTAAAATAATTAATATGCATATAATTAGCTGAACAGACAATATCCCTCTCCTCTCATGTTGCGGAACATTTACCCAAAATGTTAGGAAAATCGGTCTATTCAATTTGGATATATATAGTGCTTAACGCAAATTGTCCGCCATTTTGTAAAAAAACAATATCACCTAATTAGCCTAATTAATATTCAGAGAATTCCATATAATTTTAATCATGTCTTCCTTTCCGGCCACGCAAACTGTGTATAAAATTTCAGATAAATTCCCTCCGTACATTTCATTATAGAAACCTTTGCATGGCTGACGCCGATGCGTGGTACAGGCGAGCTAAAAAAGAAAATTAGTCAAAAACTGATAATACAGGGCTGACAGATTTGATGCCCTATCATTTATTTGTCCATGAATATTTAACCCATCTTCAGTAAACATATTTATATTATGCTGTGCACTTTTGGCAGAATCTACAGATTTTTGTCTCTATCGATTACAATACATGCATTTGACTATAGATTTTGTAACTAACTATACATTACTATAGTCTACTACAGATTTCGAGTCTATAAATTACTATAGTTTCCTATAGTATAATCAAAAGATTTGAGTTTATAGATTACTATAGTTTATTATAGTAATCTCTAAATTTTGAGAACAAATTACTACAATAATCTCTAAATTTCGAGTCAAAAATTACTATAGTAATCTATAGATATTGAACGTATAGGCTACTATAGTTTATTATAGTAATATATAGATAACTATAGTAAACTATGGATTTCGTGAGTAATCTATGGTATTTTAGCGGAATATACCACAGTGAAAATCTGTAGATTACTATAGTAAACTATAGTAATCTATAGATTTTTGTGGTAATTTATTGTTACTATTGTAATCTATATATTACTGTAGTAAACTATAGTAATCTAGACTACTAGATTACTATAACACATTTTACTACAGTTTTTTTTTTTTTTTTTTTTTTGGGGGGGGGGGGGTAATTTTTCGTAAGGGTATAATTCAAAGAC
>JARFOD010085455.1:0-18754 GCA_031763545.1 Mopalia muscosa | reverse complement strand
GAAATTTCGGGCAACCAAAACATGCCGAAAAATGGTAGCCGAAACTGTGGTAGCCCTGACCAAAAATGCGCTATTATAATCTTATCAGCTTGATATATACAAGAAGGCAACCGGAACTACCACTGGGACCCTCCGAGGATGTGGGGAGGGTCCCCAGGAGCAGGTGGTCCAGAACCCCCCGGGTATACTACTTACCGCCATTGCATAATGTTGCAATATTGACGCCTATATATATGGTGTAAACATGATAATTTCACAACAAATCCAATAATTATAAACCCACTTGTCTACGCCTAAAGGCGATCAACTAATACGAATATCCTCGAATTCCATACTGATCCACCTCAACCCGGGGGGGTGGGGGGGAGGGGGGGAAGTGGCAAAACAAGCCAGCCTTCAACTACTACCACCAGACATCTGCAGCAGAAGTTGGAATACATCTCAACCACATTCATCGGGGGAAGGGGCAAAACAAACCAGCCCCTACTTCCAACAACCGAGGATCCTTAGACGTCCACCTTCGGCACAATGTAGGCCCACCACTGGCTGCTAGAGGGGAAGGAGGAGCGGGCAGAGCTTCGGCTGTTGTAGTGGTTTGAAAATTGAAAACACAGACGTGTTGTGTTCTCGCTCCTGCGGTCCATATCAGGACCACCCAATTCTTACGAAAAAAGTCTTCCAAGATTTGAACTGTGCAATTATTCTCTCTCTATGTAGTCTCACCAAACAACACCGACGCCCTGTCCTCTCTGGTCTGGGATAACATAGTCAGCAGCGTTCTCGATAGTTTTAAAGATAAAATTTAAGAAGAAGCAGAGGATGAAATGGACAAAGCTGTCATACAAAAAAGCCTACGATACCATATTACCCGATATTCGTAAGCCGATCCGAGGCGAATAATGTGGCCTGAACACGCGTTGGCTCGATTTGAAACCGGATCCTATACACCGAGAAGTCATGAAAACAAAGCGTAATTTGGAAGACATCTTTGAGATTCCCTCGGGGAAAGCCTTTAGTAACGCTGTAAGAATTAGAAAGGAACTTTTCAACCAAGTTTTATATTCGCGATGCGACAAAACTCCGTCGTAACACCCGTCGTGATCCCCATCTGTGACGGCGTGGTGACACTGAAGAACACCGAACGATGTGCCGAACGCCCTTGCGTCATGGCACATGCGCATGTGCCTCGACGCCACGATGCTACAATGTACTGCTGAGGCGTCCCGCTGCCTCCAACGCTGTCCAGTTCGGTGCGGTCACATGCGACTCCCCATTCACGTTTACGGGTCCATCTCACACCTCCGTCTTTGTGGATGGGGCCATCTTATACGTCCGTCTTTGCTGGTGGGTCCGCTCAGCGATGCTCTGCTGGGTCATCATCCCCACATTCCCATGGGAGAACAGTGTCACTTCCTTTCAGACATGCTGTGGCGGTGTGTCTGCCATGTTGGTGATGTGCAGCGAAGGGAAATCACCGCTCCTACCATGGCTGTGACCTCACAGCGTCCCTTGTCCAATCTTGTCACATCTCGAAAACTCACGCCAGAGTCCAATGCGTGCAAGCATCACGGGAAGACACCCACAACAAACATGCTGTGACGGTGTGTCCGCCATGTTGGTGATATGTATGGCTAAGGGAGATCACTCCTACTGTAGTTATGGTGACCCCTAAGCACCTCATGTCAAATCCCGTCACAGCTAGGCGAATACCACGAGTCCGCCGCGTGCAAAGTGGGAAGACACCAACACCAACCCATGACAGCCCTTCCTTTTCGTGCGCTGTTACCCATCGGCCTACTACATGAAAACGTTCCTCAGCCAGTCGTGAGCTGTTACCCATCCACTTCCCACTACATGGTAACAACCTTTAGCAAATGCTAGCTCAAATGCCCGAATGTACACAGCGTGTTCACAGCACCGTCTATAATTTTTACTAATCCCCTCGCCAGTACATGATAAGTAACGACCCTTCCTTATGATGGGATAGCAAATGATGTCCACAGCGTGTTCACAGCGCCATCTATACTTTACTTTTTTCCTGCCCTTTCAGGAAACAATACGGATGTTCACAGCTTGTTCACAGCATCATCTATAATTTCATTATTTTCCTGGCTTGTCTCGCAACAACCCAGATGTCCACAGCGTATTCACAGTGCCATCTATACTTCCATTTTTAGAACTGAATAAGTAGTCCGGAATCATCCCGGGCAGACGACACACTTGTCATGCACTCCGGCAGTGGCGGCGCCAGATGGTGGTTAGGGGTGGTTTTTAGCCACCCCAACTTTAGTCCCAGCCACCGCTTCAGCCAACCCACTTTTGAGAATAAAAAAACTGTAAGGCAATCAAATGCTGTAGACCTCTTTCCACAGGGTAATACATTTTGTACACATGCTTTTGCACGAAAGTTAGATGCGAAGAAAGTAACTTTATGTGAATCTTAAGTGGCCCCACCCAGCAACATTTCAAAGGAAAATAAATGAGCTATACCATACTTCATTTCCAGCAGAGCAGGCTTAGCCTGCATATTCAATGGATGTTGTTCGAACTTTTTTGCCAACGTCATAGCTCTTCGATATACAGAATCTTTGGAGCACGCAATTTACAATTTAAATGTAAAACATTCTTAAATACTACATTTTTGGTCAAACATTTTGCATTATCAAAATTATGAAAAGAACATTTCAGAAAGGTAAAAAAAAAAGTCTTAATTTTACCCCTGACTAGCGGTCCTTAAAGTTATCATTTGTTTGATTTAGGTGACTGGTATCTTTAAAAAGGGAATTGGATTGATGTACAGCTGAATGACATCAACGCATAGTCCCGGTGTATGTATACAGCTGTAATTTGTCTTGCTACTACCGGACAATTTACGCCGTTTTAGCGGCTTTGACTACATGTAGACATTCAAAATGATACTAGTTTATGACCAAGCTGGCTGAACGTAAGGCACGGATGCAAGCGCGCTTTTGGTTTTAATCACATACCCAGCCACATTATTTATCTCGTAATAATTGCTCATTTGAATAAAAGATAGGATTAATTAACTAAAATATAAATAACTTGAATTTCAATTTGTAAAATAATTTGTATTTTCAAAATAATAATTATTGATGAAAATTTCAAGCGTTTTACATAGAGATATGGATAACAATTATGAACATCAAGTGCTCAAAAATGACACCATTTCATCAGGTAACAAATTTTTTTTCCCAAACAGCGGCAGACTCTCCCGGACCATGCCTCCGCCCGGGCACTTGTACCTTCGGCTGAAGCTATGCTTCAGATTGTCCAACCCCTGCACAATAATCCACAACCCCTCCCTTTGCCACCCCATCTTAAATATCCTGGAGCCACCACTACACTCCGGTGACCCCTCACGACGCCATCTTGCTCAACTTGACCGGTGACGGCACGTCCAAGGCGCTGCTCCCATCCACTCCCTGGTACTAAATAACGTATAGCCATTACTTACCATGTTCTAAGGTCCCACCACCCGCTCCTTTGTATACTGTAACGTGCATTTCTTCCTTGTTTGTAATGAAATATTGCTACATAAATAGTAGGGTGGAGTCAAAATAGTCAAAATGACTCCGCCCTAGTATTAATGTAGTAAATAATTAGTACTTGATAACGTTGAACCTTCCTTATTATGTAATAGCAATTGCAACCTGAGTTGCCCTCACTCTATACTACTTAGGGTTACATGTGTGAATTTCGGAAAGACAACTTTAAGAATTATCTTTCAGTTGTGCAAATCATTCAATTTCGTTTTTTCTCTTGCATTAAATATGGACTACCATGAAAACTTTGTAAGTTTCTACATATGTAAAAGACTCAAAATTAACATTATTCTCACTATTCTTTCTGTCTCTAATTGTCTCTGATGCATGCAAATGCAAAAAATAAATGTAAGAGTATATCCCTGACGTTAGTTCCATAAAATATATTTCGTATTCAGGTTTTAATACAGAGGGAGTACCGTTATTAGGGAGTCACTTGCCTCTCGGCACTGGTCACGAATCAAAACCATGCACTTGCTGATTGTTTCTCAAACATAGGAAGCCAGCTTGTGAGCAACACTAGGTACATTACATACTAGTGCTTAAGTCTGGTAATGGATTCAAGACGACGTTTTATGTAGTTCGTGTCAGTATGCACAAAGCTGCTTAGTGTAAGGGAGCTTACTCTTATGCTGATGTACTTTAAAAGTAACAGGATTGTTTTAACTTCAGATTTTCATACAAATCATTCTTCTTAGTTATTGCCAAGCTAGCTAGGTATTAGTAATACGCTTGTACAATGGGCGCAATGTGTAGATTGTTAGAAGGGCCTGCCTGAAATGTATGATGGCCGGTTGTGGCCCAGGCTCTTACCACATTTTTCTTGAATTTGTTTGTACCGCGATGATGCGAAGGTGTAAGGGGGAGGATGCGAGGAAGCGAAGACCCGATGGCGAGGACACAAAGCTCGGAGGGCGAGGAAGATTGTTTGTTTGTTTGTTTCATTGGTGTTTAACGTCGTACTCAAGGGTATTTCACTTATAGACAAAAATAAAACGTACAAACAGATCAGCTTCCTGTTTCCCTTTAGCTCTGAGAACACCAGGGCAACAGAAAGCTCCTTTTTTCTCGCCTCTTACGATCGACCGAGTAAGCCGAGGGAGTATTCTGCAGGACTGGCCAACCCGCTCTCTCACGGGGCAATTGAAGGCGAGAACGCGAAGATGTTGAGACGCAAAATTCGGTCTATTGTGTTGGTGTATAACAGCCGATTAGAACCATTGTATTACCTATTATACTAGCCTGACAAACTGACAATATGCGCACCGCTCTGTTATGTAGCGTTCCTTTCCCTTATACTGTCAACCAAATTATTAGAGTTATGCATTTATTAGCGCAGTGGAGAACTGGATTCCCTATTGGGTGTCAATCAGAATTTGGACGCTTTATATGTCTGCATGTGAAGTTAGAATTCAGTTCGCGGATCACAATTCGAAGAGAGCAGACAATATTCCTTAACAACTACTGGATGCAATCATTGTATTAGTCGTTTGTGCGTATATTTAATTTTAAAGCGATTGCAAAGTTTTTGTCATTTTAAATGAATACAAAGTATATGCCAATGATAGCTATTGCTATATGACTATAACAAGATAAAGCTATCGCTTCTTCGTTCACATGGAAGCTGGTGAAGTAGGCACCAAATCATGCATTTTAAAGCGTCTCTATATAGTTAAACAACAGACCGACCTAACTTCACAGATAATTACGATAAAATTGAAAAAAATCTAAAGAAGTTCTGAAAATACATTTGATAACTTCTGATAAGAGTTTGCCGAAAAGTATAGAAGACACAGATCACAATATAATCATAATAAAATTACTAGCAATATTGCAGCCAACAACAACGTTACTGAGCGCGACAGTTGAACCATGCAAATAAGCAGAAAACAACGCCGGACTTCCCTGACAAACATCATTGGAAGCATTAACAATTCCGATAAATTTGAACCCCTTTTAAAATATGTTAGTTGGCTTTCGAACAAAGCACAGTGCAGATCAACAATATACATCTTTTACATCACGATCAATTAGTTTCTTTCCGATGTCTAGGGATTAACCCAGTCGAAAGCTGAACTAGCTTCCATAAAACACACAAAAGCAGGACTGCCGTTGTTTCTATAAAATTGGCAATTTCCTATAATAGTTAGATACACTGATTGGTAGAATGTCTATGTTTTAAACCACACTGAAGGTCTGAAGTATAAAGTGGAGTCCACATTGACGTAAAATGACAGATTCAACAATTTTAGAAATAACGTTAGTAGCAGCTATTGGTCTTTTATTATTTAGATGATATTGACTTTACCCATTTCAACAGGCATATCTTTGAACAAACAAAGCATTAATACACATTGACAAGCAATGAATTGGAAGGGCGTTTTAGATGTTCAGCTGAGAATCCATCAATGCTTAGATATTTTCATTTTTTTTATTACGTCTTAAAAATAAAGGGGAAAGACGATATTTGAACACATTTATTTTTTGGTCTAGTGTACTGTGTAGCATATTTTCCAAAAATATTCCTCCCAGAGACTAGTTATTTCTGGAGCACCCCATGCATTGCCAATTCTGATTGGAAGAGCTGAATGCTTACTGTTGTATTATTGACTTTAATTTCATTTGAGAACTCGTTAAACTTAATTATGTAATATGCAAGTTTTATCCAGTGTAGTTTTCTTCCTAAAGGCCAGATAACAATCCAAACAGCAGTTCACGATCACTGTGGATACTGTATATGATAACGTGTCCAGGATGTCCTGCAGTACTCGTGTATGGAATAACGATATTGTATCTGGTAGAGATTTCTTTGTAAAGGCAGGTTAACAATTCAAACAGAAGCTCACGATCCAGTTACCAACTCGCAGTTCGCGAGTGAGTTAAATTTTTATTTCCGACACTTTTTCAACCGATGTACGCTCTTCATTGCAGGAATGTTCAGATGTAGCCGTTGCATTTGTGTTCCAAAGCGTAGCCCTGCCAAAATTAAAGTTTTAGTGGTTATTGTTTAAATCAATACTAACACGTACTTGTGTTTACCAGGTTATGAAAAAAAACAATTTTTTTTAGATATACGTTATTTTTAAATTTAAGTGCAACAAACAATGACTGCTATCTTCGAATTGTGAACTGTGAACTGCGAACTTAATTGCAACTTCAAAGACGTGTCAAAAAACGTCAAATTCTGATTCACACCCAACATTAATCCCAGTTTAAACTCCACTGCGCTAATAAATGCATATAGCTTTAATAGATTAGTTAACGGTGTACGGAAAACGAGATTACATAACAATGCGGCCTTGACAGCTGAAAACAAATCGTATCAATATCAGGGTTTTCACGTGATGTAATCATTTCATTCATTTCATTTCATTTATTAACCAGAAACCAAGCACAATGCAATGATGTTGTGGCTTAATAATAATGTGCACGATTGTTGGTACCGGTACTGATATTTTGCTAAATACATAAATAAAGATGGACTAATTTTGTCTTAACAATTTATCTTAGGAATAGTACTTGTACCTTAAGTTTGCTGGCGGGAAAAGAAACCCCATAGGGTTGTGTTATCCCATTTGTATGGCTGATAACAATAAACTTCAATTCTTTGGCGGAGACATAACACCAGAGCCTTGTAATTGCAGAAGTATGGAAATTGTGTACAAACTTAATTTTCTTACAGTAAATAAATAAACAAAGAGAAGGAAAAAAATGTGCATCAATGTACAGTGGACATTCCATACCTATTGGAGAATAATGTTATGATTATAACTGTAAATTTTGTTAATGAGCTCCATATAGCGGAAGTAGAACTAAGTCCTCTAAAGCCTATAATAGATACCAGCGTATAACTATATTGGGAAATATATGTCATCTTTACTAAACCCTTTGACACAAAAATGAGTATTCCCTTAAAAATTATTTTTAAGTGGTATGTAGAATCCGATTGATTCCACTTGATCCGTACAACTATAGTTATAGGCTAGTTTCCTCTTCACCAATCTCCCACTTAAAAACAACTATTAATGTTACACTAGACAGGAATATATGGGCAGCAAATGATAACAACCATTAATCCGTGACACCTGCACCAAAACCCCATTCTCTGCAAATAATGAGCTCTATCAGCTAATAGAGGCTTTATCTATGGGTTAATCTCTCGGTCCTGTCCAAGCAAACGTCATCCTGACTGAACTTAAACATCTCATTGTAGACCCATTTCTCTAAAGCAGAGTATGATAAAGTAGTTGAATAAACAAGATCTAATATTCTAGTGAACAGTGTGGACCATAACCACAGATAAGATATCTAACATACTACATATATAATAAGAGGAATAAGTTCCAAAGTAACTATCTAAGTAATCTACTGTCTGGACTAAACAGAGAAATAGTACGTGCTGGCATCATACTGGACTATAATGGAGACAATGATGAAGAAAAGAAATTCTTAAAGTTTGTAGATATGTAAGGATGTAGAAGGAAACTGTGAGAAAGACACAAAATTAGTAATATGAAATTCAAAAATGATACGCATACATGCTACCTGATAAATTATATAAGGAAAGAAAATAGATATCAATCAACCAATCTAGTCACTGGTCTGATCTATTATAAAACGAAGCCATAACAAGTTGCGGACAGAGACCAATCCTAAATATCCTCTATAAAACTATATTTGTTTTTTTTAAATTGTTTGAATTGTTTACATGAATTCCATCTGGCCTAATTTGTTTATACAAGATAGCTTAACCCTCTGTTTTATGGCAAATGTTTAGTCATTGTATTAAGGATCCTCTAAACCCCCTACAGAGTGTTTTTACATTTCGCCGTTTTACTTCTAAACTACAGTGAATTTTACAACAAATGTAAATATATTCTGACACATCTTTTTCTACAGAACAATAATAAGGAGAAAAATTAATTAACTTATTATTGTTCTAGTATTTTTCGAAAACCTTAGAGAAAAAATATATTTTGAATAAAAAGTAAATTTTTGCTACCTTTATTTCAAATTGCTACTCCTTTAACATTATGTACGTCAACTGTTCAATTTTACATCAACGCATAAAACATTATGTGAACCGAAAAACAGTCATTCAGTTTTTTCCTGCTTGTCTTAGTTTTTTTCCCAATATTGGGTTAAAGGTTCAAAATCCCAAAAATGAGTCAAAATGGTAAAAAGTTTCAACTTGTTATAACTTTATCTAAGAAACAAAAACAGATATTAAAAATCTGAAAGAAAGGTTTTTTAGTTTTTTATGTTAAGATGAAAAAATCAGTTCTGTAGGTATAAAAACAGGTGAGGAGTAAGCATTTTCCCAAGTATGGTAGAGAGAAAAATGAAAGCAGAGAATACGGTTAAATGTATTTCTGATCCAGAGCATCCTTAAATTTCTTTCACAATAACTTAAACCCCATGTTCAATAATGTAGATTTTATCTGGTTTGTTCTTTAAGCTGTATTTGTGTGACCTATTTATAACGCGAATATAAGTTTGGCGTTGGCCACTTTGTAATTATATCCTGGTGATGGCATAATACATGCTGAAATATTGAGCCAAAATAAAGTTATCGTTTTTCGTAATTACACTTCTTGAGTATTGTGTTAGACATGATAGTGAACTTCAACAAAACTTACGTTATTTTGTACAGTTAGACGGTTACATTGGGATAAACCCAAACTTTGTGTCGCATAACACGATTGTTGTATAGTACAGTAATTTATACAAGTAACTACATGCGTTCTTTAGGTTTTTAAAAATGTCTACTCTTGTAAATGCAACGAGAAAATTGTGTTTGTGTATATGTGATAAAGTAAACTTGTTCCTTTCCAAAAACATGTGCATGTGTACTTTTTTTTGTTAAAAAAACTGCATAAAATAAAACCATACTTAACTTGGTTTACTGCTGTCAATACACAAAACGATGTGTTTGCTTTTATCAGTGTGTTTTTAAACAAAGTGCTACTCTCTCCATATACCATCAAAATAAAGCTTGCAATATTCATTTCAGTAAGTGATTCTGTAAATTTTTTCCACAATAATTTGTTGTCAAAGTATATGTAAGTGTGATCAATAATGTAATTGGCACGGGTTAATGTCCAATAATCAGCAATTAAAACATATCAGACAGAAAACATCCCGACACAAATTACAATAATTTATTATGTGAGCCGTAGTGTATTAATGGCTGACATCTATCTGGGTATTTAACCCTCACAAACAAACATACTATATGGATCAATTAGTGCTATCTTCTTTGTTATTCCTATCCTTTAAGTACCCTCCTATACAGCTGCATACATGCGCACTTGTTTATGGTATAGAAGCTAAGGATTTGTTTGCTATTAAACTTGATTATGAATAAACTTAAACAGTAATTTATTATTTTATTGTGATGAACCTGTCAACAGGGTAAGCATTTAAACTAGAGTCAACACGGTCCTATATATTGGGAGAGGTATTAATGACTTGTAGATAATTAAGTGATATTTACACGGATTCTTTAGCAATATTCATGCTATATGTGAAGCCATATCTCCTTTTATTGTATAAAGGCTACACTCAATAGAGATACGATGTTTTTCTGTAATAATACTTTTGAACTAAAGCCTGCCTCTTTTCAGAAATAATGTTGAATCCGTATGGCCTCTAACCGCTTAAAATATTACATGCTTTTCTTTAAATATTCACTGCCGTCTTTAATATAAAACCTGCAAATATAATTATATGGGAAGCCTTACATACAGGGCTATGTGGATTTGGATACCATTGTCCTCCGCTTTGGGGATCACGTGTCAAGTTTTAACAAACAGACAAAGTCTGAGGCCCCGCCAATAAACTCGTACATTGGTTCACTCTTTATGATTTATAGAAAATGTCCCGCCAAATCTCGGGCCAACCCCGGGAAGACATTTTAAACCAATCAAAAACGAAAGGGGCCAGTTCGTGGTTAAACTCTTACCGGAATTTGAGGTTATGAAGTCTGGTGAAACTCTGATGAGCACTCGACCTGAAATGATTTCACTTGTAGGCAAGGTAATGAACATTAATAAGAACTTGTTCATTTGGAAATCGGCAAAAGATGCCTGTATCAACCAATTATTTCAATGGAATATATTCAATATATAATCATATCTGCGTAGTCTGAGCTAAATGCTACCATCGTACCACTCCCAATTGCTACAAAAACATCTGTTAGTGTAGCGGGAACGCAGTAAGTGGTCTCGAGACATTCTAAGTAGTCAAAAAGATTTAAGCTCTTGCGAAGAGTTGCTTTTACCACTTTAAGTTTTACAATGTATGTGGTTAAGCGTCGATTAGATCATCCTTTCAGCCATTAAAGGCACCCTTTTGAAACGGGACGTCATATGAAATAAACGCGATGACATGATGACAAATGATGTAACGTCTGTGTTGCGTGAAGAAATGACACAAGTACGTAAAATAGAAAAACAATAGAAAAGCCAAAGTTGACATAATTTATGTTGACCTGACAAACTTATTCCTCAGTATTAGAAAGGAGGTAAAGACCCTTTACCTGCTTCCCAATTGAAAAGCAGTGGATACAACATTTGAGGAGTTTTAATCCCTTTCGGAAGGCATCTGTTTGGTTTACTCTTTGAGTGGAAGAATTGTGGGGTTGTTCTTCAATCGGCATGATTTATAACCTTCGGTCTTTAATCGAATGATTAGGAAGAGAAATTTCTTGAACTATTGGGGATATGAGATAATGAAACTCAAATGATTTTGGATCAAATCGGAAAGGAATTTCTTGTTTCACAAAACACTTTGTTTCAGACACTTCTTACAAGTGACGAGGTATATCACATTTTCGGATTCACTGTTCTAAATGTCTGCCAAATCATAAACATTTCTAGTTTGTTGCACACAAATCGGGACCTTGTCTGGTAAGTTATTGTCTAACCTCCATCTAGCTTTCATACATTTTGAAGACCTACCAAACAGTGGTGTCACCGTATAAGAACTGATTCCCTGGCCCTGCCTTAATTACAACTGTTGATTTGCTGAAGAAGTCACCCTGCATATCCTCGTGGAACTAAAGCCTCAAAGAGAACACAAACCACGATAAAGGCAGGGAGAGTGCTATAATCTGTGTGTGCGAGTAAATAACTCCTTGACGAATATGGGGGAATAGAAGGATTAGGCATGGAGTGATGATGGGTATCTGTAGCAACGGGAAAACCATAAAATCCCAAATCCCTGTTGTGTATAAGTCGGGGCCCTTGTACACAGTGACATCTCAAAGAAAATACACACTATGTAGACTGATACTAGGCTGATGTTTAACGTCAGGGTCATGCTAATTGAGAATTACGAGGTTATATCTGAGATGTTGCCAGAGGACAAATAAATACCTACGGTAGAGTAGGCTTTGTTTAGAAACACTTTCCAAAGGCTTCATATTCCCAGTCTGCCAAGCACAATCCTTAATTTGCTGTTAAAATTGGCAATTGAGTTAGCAATCACGTTCAACATTTCAGTTGTCCGGCTATGGGGATTAGGACATCGATCTAAAGTATTGTTAACAGCACGAAGTCTTGTATCAATGTCTACATTTTTAATTTAAAGAAAGAAATGAAGTCTCAACCTGAATCTCAAATAACTTATTCAAATAGTCGGATACAGTCTGATATGATAGGTTTAACTTGGCATTATAATATACATTGTACACTAATGATGAAATCTGAATGTTAGCGATGATTCATAGACATAGAAACCCTGAACTCATCCCTGTTTTTCTATCATATATGACTGGTCAAGTTTGTTATATCTGTCCCATAAATGTCTGGCAAAGCGTGCTATATCTGTACCATTCATGACTTGTCTAGTGTGCCATATCTGTCCCATTCATGATTGGTCAAGTGTGCTACATACACCACTGGGCCGATTCCACAAAACTATACTTAAGCCTGAATTTGTACTTCAGGGCTCAAATTTTGCTTAACTTTACTAAAAAATTTACTTAGCCGGAAAAAACGTCCTTAACTTTTAGACACCTCGTAGGTGACTTAAGTAAAAATATTTTTGCTTAAACAAGATTGGGCACACTTGGTTAGGACAATTTCAAGAGCACCGGAGTGAGGATGGGACACGTTTGGAGAATTTTATTGCACAAAAAAATCAGCATTTTATCTTGGAGTCGAATTTTAGGGTGTTTAACTGCGCAAGCGAAAGCCCCACAATTTAATAACAGGAGAGATAACTGACGAGCTCATACGTATGACTTACCTTAAGAAAAGAGTTCAACCGAACTTTGGCACCACTCTTATAAGCTAATTACTCATTGCAACGTGCTTTATTCCATCGCATGTACAGGGAAAATGTGCTTTTTACCCTCTTGTAGCTGCATCTAGCTATGCCTGTGTAGCTTCATGCAGCTATAGTAGCTAGTTACAGGTAAATCGGTGGATCCAGCTTATCCCTCCTACCTGTTTATCTTTGCCATGTTCTCTCGATCCATAAGAAGCCAATGGCAGCTGCACACATACCCTCTCAGATCATTAAAAACATTACATACGTTTCCCACCAAAGGAATGGCCACTCGTCCTCTCCAATAGCAGAAAAGATGTTCTTTAGAAAATACACCATCACTTCACCTGTCAATCTATGTAATTCCCGGTGCAACACGCGTTAAACTTTTTCTCAAACCATTGACTTGCAGAACTCTCACCCGATAACGCATTGCTTAACATATTCTCCTCCGGCCACTAGAAACTTCCTATTTGGCCCTATATGCCATTAATAAATTTTGCTTAGCTAAGTAAGCAACGAAATGACGTTGTGTAACGTACTTAAGCCAAAACTGAAAACCGGCTTAGCTAAGTCAAAATTACAAACTTAAGCACAAAGCCTAAATAAACTTTTGTGGAATCGGCCCAATCCATGTTTGGTCAAGTGTGCTATAACTGTCCCATGTATGACTGGTGGAGTGTGCCATACCTGTCCAATATATGACTCAATATTAGTTTCAAAAGTCGTGGTCACAAGAATACAACAAAGATCGTCTCTTTGACAAAGTGTAGCTTATGATTTAAAGAATGATTGGTATCGTACTATTGTTACATAGAAAACTGGCAAAACAAATTATAAGACTACTTTTGAAATTAGACGTTGAAAGATATCAAACTGCATGGATTTCAGACACTTGTCTCCAACGGAAGTAAAACCAATGGGTTTGTTTTGGTAATCATCAATTTTCAATACGAGACACATTGTTTATAATCACCGGTGAAAATTTGTTTTTTCGAATAGCAGTTTTTTCATCATATATGGAGTGTTTTGAAAGAAATATCATGCCACAGAGGAAAGAATATGTCAGTCTATAGGCTATAAGCTTATTTTGCGCCTAATACTACAACTACTCATCAAACGAATCATTAGATAAGCGAGAAGACCTAATCTTTTAATCACATTTCAAAAACTTCCCAAATTTACGGATAAAAAAACTGGACAGAAATATTCCAGTACCATCGTTTTACTAACGTTCATCAGAGTATATAATTATAACCTAGACGATATCACGCTTTATAAATCCGTAATAAATTAATAGTTCAAATATGTTGTTCCGAATTTATTTGTTATGATTGTCTATGTTTTTGATTTATGGATTGATTGAATGATTAATTTATTCATTAATACACTTCTACAACATTATTCTCATAACCGTTTCAAATGTCTATATGTATTCTGTCATTTAGAAACAATTAGAACAGTACACCTATTAAATGCCTTGTGTCTATCAATTCCCTCGCCTTTGGAGTGTTAAACCGGTGCGTCTAAAATGCTTGGTTTTAACATTCCCTTTCATTGCCAGAGTATATTGAAATGAATGGACATTGGAAATATCGTTTTATGAAGGCAGTCATATTGTAAAGTGTTCCCTAATGGTCAGATTATTTTTGCGTAGTAACAATTGTGTGCCCCAAATTGACCATATACCATAATAATGGGGAGAATAGTTCTCACTTAAACCATGTATACTAATATACAGAGAATGTGGTGTTTATCCGCTATGAACCAATCACATGTTGAGAAAGGTCTTTGGGTTGTAATACAAACTTTGATTGACAGTCTTCAAAACGTATACTACCTATAAGTTTACGAGTAAGTCAATTTAGCCAGATATAAATGATTAAGTGCTCAATTATCTAGGCGCCGGTTAATGGGTAACCTTTTCATAGCATGTCCATTTAGTGAGCCGTTGGTCCTATTAAGGATTGGCCTATGCATTGATTGTCATAATAAACAATCTCTAAAGGGAGATGTCCTATCAAAATAGATCAGTTACATTTGGTCTAGCCGAAAGAAAGTTTATCTCGGAATGGTTCTATAAAGGGAAATAGACAGAGACAAATCATATACAGTCTATACACTACAATTTTTCGTCCCGCAACGAACCAGACATTATAAAGAAGAAAGCTTTCGTAAAGTCATGTGATCATGTTTAACAACCTACACCTGCTGTTGGTCGTCGCTGTGTTCAGCCATCTTGACGAAACCAGAAATCTGGAAGCAGGCAACAGTACTGACAGAACAGATCTTGAAACAAACGACACTGTCATAGAACGAATCTTCGTGGTGGAAAATACAAGCTCTCAGGGTCAACATACTTTTGACACCGAAATCAATTCCACTGAGAGTAAAAACAATTTCTTTAATTTGTCGGCTGCCATTGCAACAGGAAATAATTCGTTTGAACTCCAGATCGTTTACTACGAATATAAAGCGAGTGACTTCTACTATCAGCCAGACTTGTCACAAACAAACAGGTATTTAGCTCAGGATGCAACTTCTTTTGTTTGCGGTTCCCAAGGATTATGTAATAGTTCAGCAAATGACGCAGAACCTCTGTGCTCTTTCGAATGTCAGCCGTGCCAGTGTGACCAATCGTGCCACTTTTATGGAGACTGTTGTCCAGATCTATTATTTGAGGATTCGCCTGACAAGACATCAGTGTCTAATCCTTACTTGATCTGTACAGTGGACAGATGGACTACCTGGAACGAATCCGTCAATATATTTATGATAGGAAAGTGTCCACCAGATTCCGATGTAGACACAGCAGCAAAATGTGAGTTTCCTGACTCTACCATACAGACAGAAGCTACTCCTGTGAGTATCGTTGAATCAAGCGTGACTTACAGAAACAAGTTTTGTGCCAAATGTCATGGTGTAGTCGACTATGAAATTTGGAGACACGAAGTCGTCTGTTCGCTTTGGTCTTCGGTACAGACTGCCACTTCAAAAGCAGATTTATGGCGGATTGTGGTTGGGGACAGAGCCTGTGACATTGTAACCCAACCACCTGACTTGGTCTCTATCAGAGATTGTTACCCTGTGGAGTACAAGACCTGCAATGCATCAGGAAAAGTTACCAAAGCGCCAGATCATATTGTGGAGAGACTTTGTCAGATGTACAGTCACCCTGTTCACTTCTATGGGTCCGACCCTTCTTACGCTTCCTATAGAAATATATTTTGTTCCATATGTGACGATAACGTTATAAACCCTGGTTCGGAGTGTTCTAGAGTTGCATCGCCAGGTGTTCCTTTCCCTCTTAACGTGTTGTTGGATTTTAACCCAGCGCCTGAGGCTATTGTTGAAGAGATTAATTGTCAAATAGGTCAGTCCATTGACCCATTTACGGTAAGAAATTATTTTACTAATGCTTGTAATTTTAATCCGTAAAAATCCAAAGTGTGTTGTGGTTTTTACGGTATCGAATTTAACTCTTTGCATGATTGACGCATTTCACATATTACCCTCTGATGGGATCATGGTATATTAGCTTCAGGAGTAATAACGAAAAGCTAATCATGTCCGGTGCTGTTTTTTGTGCGAGTTATGTTATATGATGTAATTTTAGTTCAAGGTAGAAGGCTACAGCTAGGATTAGGTTAAGCTTACTGTTAGGTTTGGGAATACGTCCTGGGTGGTGTAAGTATTAAATTTAGTATTACCCTTCGCCTAGAACTAAAGCTTCCCGTTTTGTCTTCCAAGAAGGACGTATGCAGTGTTCCTCAAAATCTTGAGATAAGATGAGTCCGGAAATGAAACTTGATATCTCAGTTTGCATGAAATATCTGGTCCAACAAAGACACAATGACAATCCCTGTTAACTAATTCTAGCCACCAGTAATCAATTAAGTCGCATTATGCCCCTCTGCTTAGGTCCAAACTAAGAAATACAGTCATTTTTTTATATTGGGAAGTTAAGGAGGAACTTGGTATCCCCGCAGTAGGGGAGGAAAAGTTTATTGTTCTTAACTGTTGTTTACCAGTATACTCCACCAGAGGCTGCACATTGTTTCAAAAGCGGTACATATATTTCATTGTTTTATGCGTTTTAGTTTAGTTAATTTTGACCTCTGTCTGACCTGAGATTTATAATAAGCTGGGAATAGTGTGATATTATTAAATCAGGAAGAGATTTGCCATCAGCCTTATTGAAAGATGTGTGTATCTACATTGATACTATGGTTTCACACACACACAAACTAATACATTTGAATTTAACTGAATGAGTATATGCCGCTTTAACTTAAATAGTAAAAATATGTTAATATTTTCGAAAGAGTTACTACCCGTACTTGTATATGTTTGGGTGTCATGTTGCCCTGGTGCTAAAAGAATCTTAGCATGACTGTGTCATCAGTTTTGTTCATAGGCATATTACAACACCGAAATTGCAAAAAGAAATATATCGATTTCTTTATTCGTTATTTCTAAGGGGTAATCTAAGTAGGCCTATATTCTTCATCTTGGTGTATGTCATTCTCTGTAACGCGTATTTAAAAACCTAGCCCGGTTTACTATCTTAGTGCTTTCGATAGGACCGTGGAGTGTCAGACAAATGTGAATTACTAAATAATTAGGTAATTAAATATGTGTACATGTTTGCAGTTATTTCTGATGCACTCAATTATATATTTAATTTATCTGGATCGAATATGGTTAACATTTGTTTACTAATCTACCGCCATCTCCGTAAAGTAACGTGAATATTCCTTTATTGTCCTTCAGCTCGATATGGTCGTCATTGTGATTTCTATGTGGTTTCCATCTGTAAATGCAACCTGTAGAATTAGTGAACAAGATCATTTGAAAACACACGTACATATTTGCTGCTTTCTTGGCTTGTAGCTTCCTCTTTTGTAGACAAAAGACTAGAATGCAATCTCTCATCGCAATACCCGTATGCGCATTAGTTAATTAATGGCTTGAACCAAATCCCCCCTGAACTGCTTCCAGTTTGGAATATAGCCTGTTCCCGAATTAAGAGATGATTTACATTTCACCAAATTTTGCAATATAATATGGACACAGAGCGTAATTTTAAAATATACATGTCTTCTCTAAGTGTTAACTTGAAAATACAATTTCCGATAAATTGCAAAGAGTATTAAATGTATTACAACTCTCCATTAACCACACAGTATTGCCGAAATTCGGTACTCTTATAAGAAGCATTCCAGCGGGAGTACTTTGCAAAGAAAACTGGAAAATAATTTCGCCGCTTTATTTCTAATTGAGAATAAAGCCTTTTCTATTGGCAAAATTAACAGGATTGCATGTCCTATATCCAAAATAGGCAATCATTGTGTAAGAGTGCAAATTCATGTGTGCATTGCTCAATAAGCTTATCGAAGAATAAATAAAGATGTTCTTATAAGTGTGTGTGTGTTTGTTTTTGTTTTGTTTCATGTGTTTGATATTGTTCTTCTGCTTCTGAATTAACAAGATGAGATACTAAATCCGGATAGCCGACTTGAGCCGTATGTTGAAAAAATAACAAACTCATTATCCCAGTAAAATCACATTTTCCTACTCACGTTTAAGATTTTCCTTTTCTTCGAAGAGCCAAAGAGTAATAGTATATCACCAATATGGTGCAATATGCAGTGTCATGAAACCTGGTGAAATAAAACCACATCTATGATATTTGCACAAAACAGTGTTGGTTTACAGAATTAGGAAATATATAATTGTTTTTAAATGCAGTTAACGGTAAAATCATTCTGACATGTGATCCATGAAAGAATTAATTTGAGAAATATGTGTTTTGCTTTTGTTTAATAGAGTTCATGTCAGAACATAAGCTGTCCGTTGAGAAGAAGTTTGGTGGGGAACGAATGTGAAGAGATATTTTCCATGGCCAGTGGATTAGG